>PVJH01015157.1:0-54577 GCA_004026705.1 Nesogale talazaci
CTCAAAGCTTAACCACCACTCCATCAGGGCTCCTTAAAAAAAAAAAGTACAGCACAAGTCAATTCAGCACACATAGTATCGACACCATGTGGGCGCTAATCATCAGAGATAAAAAAAGTAAAAGAAATAAAAAGAGGAAAAAAATGAATAAGACTTTAAGAGGAAAAACCAAAGAAAAATCCCTGTAGCCCCCTTTCTCTTGTCCAGAAACTCAAAAAGAACTCTCCAGCCCAGAGGGGGCCCACAGAGCTGGAAAGATGGCTTCGGATCCAGCCCGCCTCCAAAGCTGTCTTTGGGGAGAGAGAACGAGTGGGGCGCCCTCTCGGTCCATGTGCTGGGCAATCCGCAGGCCTGGCGAAGCTGACCGTCTCCCCGGCGGGCGGGCGGGCGCCGGGGGCCCCAGCGGCCAGGTCCACAGTTCCAGGAACTTACCAGGAGCGCGCAGCCCAGCAGCTTGTTCATTGTGGTCCCGGGGACACCTCCGGCGGTGGCGGCGGCAGCGACAACAGGCGAGCCCGTGCGTCTCGGCAGCCCGTGCGCGCATCTCATTATATACAGCGGCAGGGCGACAGGAAGTTTCGGCTCCGCTTTGATCACACATTTCCCTACCCAGTACCAAACTTTGCACCTTTCTTTTTTAGGAACCTTAAGCCTTCGGGGAGGGGGGGGCGGGGAGGGGGGGCAGCGGTGGAGTTGGGGGGGAGGAGGGGGCGGGGTGTGTGCGGAAATCTCTCAGGGTTAACCCATTCCGAGCCTGTGCGGAAAGCATGGCCCCCGGGAGGTGAGGCGGGCGGGGCGGAGTGGGGTTGGCTGGCATCCGGTGGGAATCCGAAGCCGGAGGGCTGAGTAACAAGGAGGCTGCTGTCCCAGCGCCTCCAGGAGGTGTCCTGCCCCTTCCCGCCAGCGGCTGGCCGCCTGGCAGCTAGACTCCGCGGTGGGCGGCTGGGCGCACGGCTGCGGAGCCCTGTGCCGGGGCATCTTCCACCCGGGTCTGGAGGAGCCTGGGGTGCATCTTGGACCCTTTACTTCTCTGGGAGGAAGCTGAGTCTCTCTGCCCAGAGGCTAGCCCCCCCATCCCCCCACCCCACCCGTGACCCATTCTTTCAGGAAAGACAAAGGGAGCTGGCATAGAAAGACCCCCTATTCAGGCTTTGCTTTATCTCAGCTAAGAAGTCTGGGTGTTATGGTAGGCTATGCTTTGCACAGCAAACCACAAATTCAACTTTCGGAAACCTCCAGAGAAAGAAAGATGAAGTGTTCCAGTCTTTGAAACCCAGAGGGGCAGTTCTTCAACTCTACCTTATACTAGGAGTTGAATGGATCTCGTGGCAGTGAATTTTTGAGTAGGTTTCACTGGGCACTATTTGGGGAGTTTGCCGTTAGTGATCTTCTGGTCAAGGCTCACAGATGAGAACAGACATATAGAAGTCAGGCTCTAAACACAGGACTTTTTCACGTGCACATCATGGTGGTGGTGGCCGGGTGGTGGTGGTGGTGGTGGTGGTGTGTGTGTGTTTAATTGCCGTTGAACAGTCTAATCCTTTCCAAGGAGAATTGTTCCCTTAGGGTTTTTTCCCCAAGACTCCAGTCCTCAGGAAGTGGGTTGGCAGACCTGGGCCCCTCTGGGTGGTTTGAACCAGGACACTTTGTGTTAGGAGTAAAAGTTTAACCATCTCTGTTGTCCGGAAGAGACAAAAAGGGACAATAGCCTCAAAAAATGAGTGCAATGAAAACATCTGCAGATTGTGGAACAACAATCTCCCTCCTTGTTCATTTTCCTCCTACTCATCTTCCTCCCCTCCTCTTCCCCCTCATCCCCTCCCGCCTTCCCCCAGTCTTTCAATATAGCACTTGGGTGAAGTCCACAGGGGCCATTTGTCAACAAATCCAACCAAGGCTCTAAAGTGCATCCCTTCTCTTTCTCGCCCCTCCCCCACCTCCCCAGTAGGTGTCATAGTGGTTAATTTTGTTGTTAGCTGTAATGTCAGCAGATTGAAACCACCAGCTGCTCCTTGCGAGAAAGGTAGGACTTTCTACTTCCCATAAAGAGTTACAGTCCGGGAAACCATTAGGGGCCGTTTTGTTCTGCCCTATAGGTTCACTATCAGGAACTTGAGGTCTGGCCGTTAGTTCAGTAATCAGATTCTGTAATTGGTCTCCAGAACTTCCTGCTCACAGAGCTCTCTGCTTTCAGATCGCCCTGAAATGTCCCTGCACTGACAGTTTTCCCAGAGGTCAGAGCCTCTCCTTGGATTAGTGATCCTGCTTTGTAAATCCATAGTTCACAGAGCTGAAGTTGAAGAGCCTGGGAAGCTTCCTTGTGGAGGAAGTTCCTCCTCAGGCATCAGAGCCTCTGCCTCCTCACACGGACACTGTCCCACCAGGAGAGGAAAGTGGATCCACAGACCTGACAGCATACTGATGAGGAAAGTATGTCAGCTCTTCCCATTTGTACATTATAGGAGACTCCTTGTCCTCTTCCTTACGTTATCTCCAGGGTCTGAGTATCCTAATGAAGTAAAAGAGCAGAATAGAAGATATCAAAGGAGACTCCAGAGACAGAGTTTTATAATAAAATGTGCTAAGTATTACACTGAAATGGAAAATCCAAAAGGGAAGCTCATGCTGAGCACATTTCTGGAGCTGAAATAACTAAAGAAAAAGTAGAAGCCTCTAAGTAGGTAAAAAATAGAAAGATGCAAGAAACTTCAAAGGAATAGAGAAGGGAGTTACACAAGTCATTGTACCAAAAATAATTGGTGGTTTTGGCAGTCCGTAATTGAAATACATCAATATTTCTGTCTTCCTTACTGTGTTAGGATAGACTAGAGAAACAAATTCATAGACACGCATATGGATATAAGGGAAAGGTTTATATACAAGAGGAATAGAACATTGAGAAAGCATCCCAACCCAGTCCAGTCCAAAGTCATAAGTCTGATATTAGCCCATATGTCCGATACCAGTCTATAAAGTCTCCTTTTGACTTATAAAGCATGTGTGATGACACGAGGGCAATCACAGGCCAGTGGGTGCGGAGTCTTGGGTGTTCTGTGGCAGTACAAGCATCTCAGCACTTGCAGGGGTCTGCATGTAACTTCTCCAGCTCCAGAGGTTTGGCTCCATCAAGGCAAGCCCATGTGGCCTCTTCTTTGGCTCATCCATTCTCCGGGAATTGGGATCAATTAGCATGCTGTCATCTCATCTTGTCAGTAGTTCGTCTCTTTCAGTCTAGTCATTCTACTGTAATTGGGACATACCACCAGACTTACCAGAATTCTCAGGAGAAAGCCATGCCCACACAAAGGCCTTATTGGCTATCTCCAAATTGACAGGCTAGACTCCACCCCTACATCCCAATCATGAAATTGACATCAAGTACTGACTTCCACACCTACTAACTGTCCAGGTGTCATTAAGGGTGTGAAGCAACTGAAAATACCATGATGATGCAGAGGCTTTTCAGCCTTCACTGTCAAACCTTTGCTGTTTTATACTTTCAAGTACAGCATCATTTGATTTCTTCACTGGGGTTTCCGAGGGTATTGGTTGAGACTGATGCCCTGAGGGTAAAGGAAGGGTGTGTGTGTACAAAGGCTGAGCTGATAGCTATGATGATTATATAACCCCATTTGAGGAAAACAAACAACAGAATTACAGGTGAATGGATACATTGGATGGTATAAGCCACAGCAACACACACACACACACACACACACACACACTATGGAGAAAAAAATGGAGAAAAAAAATGGAGAACTCCTCTGGGCTGTTTTTGTAGTATACATTTTTCCTGCTAGGCAAGCATTCAGCAACTTGCTCTTGATTAGTGCACACAGTGGCGTCACCTGGGAAGGTTCTCTCTGGTCAGTGTTAATTTTTTTGTTAAAGTTTTGTCTGAACCTCATTTTTTGTGGTGGCCAATTTAAGAGAAGAGTATGTCTGTGAAATTTTGTTTCCTGCAGAAACAATGCTGCAGAAAAATGCTGCAGAAACTGTTGTGGTGTTGAACCCAGCTTACAAAGATAGCGCTATGGGAAAATCTCAAGTGTATGAGTGGTTTTCTCGTTTCACAAAAGGTGAAATATCAGTTGATGATAGTGGTAGTTATATAATCTACTGACAAATTAAGAAACGGGTGGAGTCAAGCCTGTCAATCAGGTCATGGCTTGATGATCTCATTTGGAGGTGCTACGGAGATAAATAACTCACTGTAGGCCAGACACTCTCTGCTTTCTCTCCCTGTGAGGCAAACAACATAAAACTACACTTATGGAGCCAGAGTCCTGGAGATGGAGGAAGCACATGAAAACCCATGCCAGCGCTGAGATGCTTCTACCATGCATGTCTCAACACTAGTAATGATCTTCCTGCCTTCAGTGTCATTGCATGTGTTGCATAAATCTAAAGAGAAATTTATAGACTGGTATCAGATAAAGGACTAATATCAGACTTATGGACTTGATCTGGGCTGGACTGGAATATTTTCTCAATATTCAATTACTCTTTGATACAAAGCTCTTTTTAATACACATAATAGTCTCCCTAGATTTGTTTACCTAGTATACTCAGTTTAACACAATGACAAACCTCATTCTGGACATCGGTCAACTTCCCAAACAGACAAAAATGGCAACAAAATTTATGCATTTGTGCTCAAAGTCCAATGACAAGGACGATGGACCATTGACAAGTTAGGGAAGTTATCTGGACTATCTTGAAGCTCAATTCAGCAACTTTTAACAGAAAACTTGGGAATGAGAAGGGTGGCTGCAAAATTTTTCCTTCAGGTTTGGACCAGAAAAAAAGAGTGTGAGGCCGAGCCCTGGTGGCGTAGTGGTTGTGTGGGGACTGCGACCCACTGACTTGGCAGTTCAAATCCAGCTGCACCTCCCACTCCCTCCAGAGGGCAGTAATCCCCCCCACACACACACATGAAAGAGTGTGAAACACGCTATAATTTGAAAGAACAGCTCTGAAGTGATCCAAGGTCATTTCTGGTGATGATACATAGTGCTATACTTAGGACCCCAAAACCAAACATCAATCAAGTGGAAAACACCATCATCACCTAAGCTCCTCAAAATTCATCAAGTGAAATCAAAGATCAACATGATGCTCAATTGTTTTTGTTTGTTTTTTATGTGAGGAGCATAGTACATTTGGTCTTCATTTCATCAGATCAGACTGTTAGTCAAGCTTTCTGTTTACAGGTTCTGAAAAGATTGCATAACTGTCTACACCAAAAATGGGTGGATTTGTGGCAGACAGGAGACTGGTTTTGCGACCACATCTATACACTGGTTCATGCAGCCATTCCACTGCAGCAATTTTTGGCAAAAAAACTCAACATATCTCTCTTGCCCCATATATCTGACTCACCTGACATTGTTCCATGTGACTTCTTTTTGCTTCTGTGAATAAAGAGGGACCTAAAAGGGCAGAGATTTGATTACATAGAAGAGGTGACGGAAAAACAAGGGAGGTGCTGTCGGTTATTCAAAGAGATCAATTTGAAAAATGTTTCCAAGAATGGAATTACAGATTTGACAAAGGGTATTGATGAGTATTTTGAAAATGACATGGTTGTTTTCTAAAAAAAGAAACTTAAATAAATAGCTTTGAAAAAAAGTTCTACTTTAGATCGTGTGTTAGTCCAGACAGACTAGAAGAACAAATTTCATAGCCATGCATATAGATATAAGGAAAAGGTTTATATACAAGAGGAACAGGACATTGAGCCCAGTCCAGTACAAAGTCTGATATTAACCCATATGCCCGAAATCAGTCTATAAAGTCTCCTTCCAACTCATGAAGTCACAGGTCAGTGGGTGCAGAATCCCGGCACTGGCAGGGCTCTCCACATGGCTTCTTACTTCCAGGGCTCAGAGTCCATCAACAACAGAAGCAACTCATCGCTGGCAGAGGTCTCCATGTGGCTGCCCCAGCTTCTGAGGTCTGGCTCCATCATGGCAAAGTTGTGTGGGCTCTCTGCCGGCTCCTCCAGCTTCTCAGAAGTTGCACGCTTGCCTTGTCTGTGATTCGTTGTCTCTGAAACTAACTCTCAATAACTAGGGAGATAGCTTCTCATCTTCATGAGGGAAATATTGCGAGATTTCCCAGACGTATCAGGAGAAAGTCATGCCCACACAGAGGCCTCAATGGCTATCTCCAGATTAGTAGTCTAGACTCCTCCCCTACATCTCAATCATGAAATTAACAAAAACACATGACTGTCACAGGTGGAGAACCTTGTGTGTGTGTGTAATAATGGTTCCGGGGGTTGGGGTGGGAGGTAATAAAGGAGAGCTTATATCGAAAAGTTCAAAAAAACAGAATATGTTTTGAAACTGGTGGTAGCAATTGGACAATTATCCTTGATCAAATTGAATTCTGGACTGTTAGAAGATAATAACAATGAAATAAACATTTTTTTAAAAAATAAATGAAACACCACTGACAGGGCTGAGCCCTGATGGCATAGAGGTTGTGTACGGGACTGGGACCCACAGGGTTGACAGTTCAAATCCAGCAGCAGCTCTCCAGGAGCAAGACTGGGCTTCCTACACCCACCAGGACAGTGATGCCACAAAAAAACAGAAACCACTAACATTGTCATGATGATCCTTATTGGTCCAGATGTGAGGGTATGTGTTTCTCTATGGCAAGATTTCATCAAAGTCTTTGCTCTTTTCATCACAATACTTTATTGGTTCTTCTTGAAGGAGTCCTGGTGGTATTGTGGGTTATGCATTGGGCTACAAACCACAGTTGGAAATGACTCGTTGCTCCTTGGGAGGGAAATGAGGCTTTCTACTCGGTAAAGATTTACAGTCTCAGAAGCCTAGAGAGGCAAATCTACCCTGCTCTATACAGTTCCTGTGAATCAGAATAGATGTGATCGCAGTGCGTTTAGTTTTCCTTTGGTTTATGTTCTCATGTCTCCATTTAAATTCTTCTATTCAGCTTTTTAAGTTCATCATTTCTTTCATTTGTTTTAGCTACTTTACAATCAAGAGCAGATTCGAGAGTTCTTTCTCATGTCATGTTGCCATGTCTTTCCTTCTAAATAGTCTTTTGCTTTTCCCATGTAACCTTTTTCTTTTCTCATACATAATGCCGTTGGTGTCATTTTACAATGTGTCTGATTCTCAATCACTAATATACAGTGCCTCAAATCTGTTTGGAGATAATCTCTGGATTAAGGTATGATATTCTCAAGGTCCTACTTTAACTCTTATTGATTGGTTTAAGTTTTTTTTTTTCCAGCTTCAATTTAAACTTGCCTATGAGCAATTTGTGGTCTGTTCCAGAGTTGGTCCCTTGAACTTACCCATTGTCTCTTTCCACAGAAGTCGTGAATTTGACTTCTGTATTTTCCCTTCAGTCAACTACATGGATGCAGTTGTGATTTATGTTTTCGGGCAGAGGTTGGAGAGAGGATTTTCAATGAACAAATCATTGGTCTTGCAAAATTCTACCAAGTGACCTTCAGCATCACCTTTATAACCAAGGTCATATTTTCAACTACTAATCTGTCTCCTGTTCCAACTTTCACATTATAATCATTAGTAATTTTCATTGCATTTTGATTGCATGTTTGATTCATATTCAGTATGAAGAAGTAGGTAATAAGTCTTCAGTTTCTTCATCAGGAGATTCATTGGTTGTTGGATGAATTTTAATAAGAATTGTATTAACTGGACTTTCTTGTAGGGCTATAGATATTCTATTTTAATTGATAGTGTTGTACTAAAGGATAGATCTTTATCTTGAAATGTTCTTTTTAATAAAATATATGATGCCATCCCACTTTGATTTGTCATTCTGAGTACAGTATGTCAGGTGTTTGTCTGATTCAAAATGACTCACATCAGCCCATTTTAGCTCCCTAATGCTGGGGATACAATTTTGAACCCATCAATTTCACTTTCGACAACTTCCAATTTCCCTAGATTCCTATTTGTACATTACACATTCTGATTCGTAATGGATGTCAGCAATTATGTCTTCTCATTTTGAGTCTTTCCAAATCAACAATGGAAGGTCCTGAAATGTTTGCTCCATCCACACCATTAAGGTCCACTTTGTATTGAGGAGACAGCTCTTCCTTGTTGGTATTTTAGGTGTTCTCCAAACTGAACAGTCATCTTTCAGCACTGCATTAAACAATGATATAAATGCTGCTATCTATAAGGCTTCTACAGACCACTCTCTTCAGAAGTGGATAGCTAGGTCCTTCTTCCTTTGAAAGCGGAAATGAAACTAGTCTATCACTGTGACCTGGCTGCTATTTGACATGCCTTCAGGTGGCATCATCTCCAGAATCATACAGACCACCACAGAAAGACAATCTGACAGCTGAGTGGTGACAAAAAAATAATATGGCACAATAAATGGGACTTGAAGCTTGGAAAAAGTATATCGAGGGTTTATTCTTACCATATTAGTCATAGACTCAGTATTATGTTATAGTACTGGTATGTTTTTCTCATTTGTAAGATAAAATACATTACCAAAACACAATAAGTTAGTCCAAGTAGACTAGAAAAACAAATTCATAAACATACATATGTATATAAGGGAGAGGTTTATGTACAAGAGGAATGGGACATTGAGGAAGCATCCCAACCCAGTCCAGTCCAAGTTCATAAGTCTGATATTAGCCCACATGGCCGATACCAATCTATAAAGTCTTCTTCAGATTCAAGAAGCACATGCAATGACGCCAGGACAATCCCCGGCTAGTGGGTATAGTCTTGTGTATCCTTGGTGATAGAAGCATCACAGCTACAGCAGCAGTCTCTCTGTAGCTTCTCAAGCACTGGCAGGAGTCTCTATTTGGCTTTTCCAGATTCAGAGATCTGATTCCATCAGGGCAAGCTCATGCTTACCTCTAGCTCCTCCAGTTTCTAGGACTCAGGATCTATCAGCATGCTTCCATCTTGTCTTGTCAGCTGCAATGTCTCCCAAGGATTGAACTGTAAGTCTCTTACCTCCAAGTGGGGAAATACCGTGAGACTTTACAGAATTCTCTGGAGAAACCATGTCCACACAGAGGTCTCATTGGCTATCTCCAGATTGACAGGTTGGTCTTCACCCCAACACTCAGTCATGAAACTGACAACAAAGTGCATGACTTTCACACACAATATAGGGGAAATGAAAGCATTGAAGACTATTACATAAATGATGACCATTATCAGTTATGAGTATTAAATCCAGTAACATGTGAGTCCGGTCCTTAGGAAGTGTTTGCCTTTAAAGTCAAGTATCCCAGCTGTGAGTCCCAACTCCTGCACCCAGCTCTGTGACTTCCGGCAAATTTCCATCCTGATTTGTTATCTTTCCTTATCTGTGTAAAGAGGCTAATAATCAGGTCCACCAGTAATATTTTAAAGGTTACTACAAGATGAGAATGAGATAAAGTATGTAAAGAATTCAAAATAGTATCTAGCAAATAGTAAGTTCTAATTAGCTGTTATTATTCTTTATTCTTATCTGAGGTTTATCTCAGGAATATTTATATAAACACAAATTGAGTCTGGATTGGAAAGCTCTAGAGGCAGGAATCACATAGTTTCCTACTAAATTCCTTTTAGCTCAGGAAGAAACAAATAGTGGTCACAGCCCTAGTGGAGGCTGTTTTTGTTGTTAGTTGCCTTTCAGTTGATGTTGACTTATGGTGACCTTTATGTGACATAAGGTTCTATATCTCAGACCTGTGCCATTTTCAAGATCGTTTGTATATTTTTAAGATGCTATTGTGGCTTTTTGTGCGACTCTATCTTATTGAACACATACCCCATTTTCCCTGATCCTTTATTTTACCAACCATGGTATTCTTTTCCAATCCTTGGTCTTAACGAGTGATAGAAATGAGCTAACATTTCCACATCTTCACATTTAAAGGGTGTTCTGGTTGTGTATCTTCTAAGGCTGTAATAGGCTGAAATTTTAGGATATTGAGGCTAGCAGGGCACCATTTATGTAGAATCATAAAAAAAGGACTCTGTCTCAGGGTCCAAGTGTGGGCCTGTTATTAATTAGCCACTGACAAGAAACTGACAGACTGTGTGAGCTCTCAGTCATTCCATTTGCTATAATCCTGGAGCAAGCTGCTCTATCCCCTGGGGTGTTCCCAAGTGACCCACTCCAGAGTGCAGAAGACTCTGAAGCTAGAGTTCATCTTGACCTTTAATTGAAATGAACCTGGAGATTCCACATGGACTCAAGGGGAAACTTTGGAACACTAGCTTCAGAGACTATATTCATCATCCTGTGACAGGCCCCTCATTGACAGAGGCCATCCATGCTGTTAAGCACTATGTCTAGGAAGTTTCACTTCTCCTTATGGCTGTCAGATTGCTGTGATGCTCAGTTTCTGGGTAGCGCCCCGTCAGGTATCCTTCATCTTTTCTTTCCTGACCTCATTAAAATCAGGCCTCATGTTGGACACATGTTCACTCCCTATTTTTTTCTGATGGTCCCACACTTGTGTTTTTAGTTTTGTCTCCTATCTCTGATAACTCTTTAAGCTTAGAGAGTGGGTATCAGATTATAGGGAGTTCCCATAGGGGGGAAAAATTCATCTCTCTAACACAGAAACATGAAACAGAGGGCCATTTATCATAATGGAAATGTCTATATGTAAGGGTAGGAAGTAGACATGAAAGACAAGGTGGACAGCAGACCCTGAAGTGGCACATCAAGTGTGTAAAACATCATGCATTTAAGTTCTCTTGCCCGGAAATCAAAATCACAATTTCAGACATCATGTATTTGAAAGTCTGTTCCCATTGAGACTATAGACACAGCCCTTATTTTTTCACTCTTATTAGAAAGAATTTCTATCCTGACTTCAAAAGAACTGACAGGTGGGGAGGAACAGAGAGGAAGGAGGAGCTAGCAGCCTACCGGAGTTGCCAGGTTCTTCATGAAGAAACGTGATTTGTAGCTGTATAAATATTGAACCTGTAGCAGTGCCAGGTGGTGTTGGGCTGACTGCTACTGAGAGGAATCCCAAACTGTCAGAGGAGAACTGTGCTCCATAGGGTTTTCAATGGCTGATTGTTCAGGAGTAGATCACCAGGCTATTCCTCCAAGGCTCCTAGTTGCACTTGAACCTTCAGCCTTCTGGTTAGTAATGGAGTACTTTAATCATTCAAACCAACCAGGGACTCCATTAACCTTGTAGATAGAGACTATTTGATTTCCAAGATGCTACGGAATGGAGTGCATATCCTGTAAGGGGTGGGAACAAAGAAGGAAAATAACTGAAGGATTCTCTGGTTGTATAATTCAACTGTGGACTTGCTTAAGAATTGACTTAAAGGTGTTGGATAAGGAGGTGAGGGTGAGTAGGAATAATTTGTGGTTCATCTCTTCTCTAATGGTGTAATCCTGTTGGTGTAATTCTCATGTTAAAAGAAACCATCCACAAACTTTTTGTAGCTGTGAATGCTGAAAGTACCCCGGAAACTTTTGTTTGAAAATAATACTTAAATCTTAAACTAAAAATACTCTGCAAACTCTTCTTGAAACTCAGCAACAGTTTAACAAAAACAGAAGTCTGCCTTGAGTAGTATGCTATTCTAAAGAACTCTATGGGATACAGTTAACAACAGTAACTCAAAAGGTTGGATAGGAACCTGAGGAGATGATGCGTGGAGGTTAATGGCGGAGGAATAATCCTGAAAAGAAGAGTGAGAATGCTTGATAATAAGTGTAATGCATATCACCAAATAGCTCATGTAGAAACTACTAAACTGGCATGTGTGTCTTGCTATATAGCTTCTCAACAATAACAAAATAAGTCAATATTTTAAAACTGAAATAATAAAGAAAACTGGCAATTAAATCATCATATAAATATGACAATATAAACAGGACCAGACCAAAGTAACAAGTTCCAATAGGAGCATTTATGTGACTTTTCCACAGGGCTATGAGAAATGGAGGTGCTTACTCATGGTGAAGAGATGGGGGGAATGGAGGAAGAACCTTGAGGCAGAGAGGGCAGAGTAAAATAAGCCCTCTGGAGGGAGCATGGAATGGCTTCAAAGCTCTGGAAGAAGCTCAATATGACGGGTGCCTGATGAGCCCCATATTCCATGGATTGAACAAAGCTGGAGAAGGAAGTAGAATGAGACCATGTTGAAAAGTGCCCTCGACTCTAGTCTTTCAACCAAAAAAACCGCTTGTTTCAAACATGGGAGCGGAATGATCATTACAGCTGCTGACGGGCAGCATTCTCTGAATTTCACCCTGTGAATTTCTCAGGGCTACAGACTTCAAAATAAGCATAAAAGAGAGCGCACTCATAAGTTACAAATCACATAAAAGAGGGGTTCATTTCATTCACCAAACCAGATATTTGTTGTTTTAAAAGAGTCTGCATATAGTGAAAATCCAAATACCATCCACACATATACCCACTGCCATTGAGTTGACTCTCAGGGTTTCCGAAACTGTATAATTTTCAGGTCACAGATGCTTCTCCCGTGGTCTACGGTCCAAAACATGTGTGGCAGATTGTGAGTCTCCATTTCACTTCCAAACCCTGTTGTCCTTCCACCAAAGATTCTTTTCTTGTGAGTTGCTGTTCAGTATGCTCTGACTCATGGAGTTCTCGTGAATAACAGAACAAAACAGTCCCGGGCCACCTTCTCCAGCCCTGGTCTGTTTGAGCCTTTTGTTTTGACTATTGTGGTCATTCACATTTCCTTGAGGGTTTCCCTCATGTCTGCTGATCCTATACTTTACCCACCAGGGTGTCCCTTTTTAGTTCCTTTCAGAACCACTGTCTTGGTCTTTCCTGCTAATGTGTCCAAAATAAGTGAGCCGAAATCTCGCCATTCATGCTTCCAAGGAACATTCTTGTAGCTCTTCTAAGACTGATGCCAGGCTTGTTCAGATGGCAGGCTACCGTATTTTGATTACTTTGTCATCACCACAGTTCATATGCATCTAGTATTTAGAAATAGTTCACTTGCATGGAAGTAAATGCTTTTGGATAGCTATCCTGTTGCTTCATACAAAAAAGGGAGCGTACATTGTAGTAATAACAGAGATTGTACATTTCTGCTTTATGGTAGCCTTGTGTTAGTTATTCAAAAAAGAAATATCCCTGAGGTCTTAAACCAGTGGTTCTCAATCATACTAATGCTGCGGCCCTTTAATGCAGTTCCTCATGTTGCAGTGACCCTCCCAACCATAAAATTATTTCTGTTACTACTTCTTATCTGTAATTTTGCTACTGCTATGACTTGGGCGACCCCTGTGAAGAGGTCATTTGACCCCCAAAGGGGTGGTGACCCACAGGTCGAGAACTACTGCCTTGCATGAAGAAAATATGATGCATAGAATTGATTGCACAAACTATAGACTTTCTGAGCCCCCAGATGTTAAAGCAACAGAGGAACATTGCTATCTTCCCTAATTTGGTAGGCTCGAGCCCCCTGGAAAGAGTTGGAAACATAGGATTCTGTCAAGTACAAGCTGGGCTATGAGCTTCTCCTAATGCTGCCCTCCAAATATCCCGCCAGGGTTTCCCATTGCCCTGACAATCAAACATCATCAGGCAATAGACTGAAACATGCATTGGTGAGCCCTCCTGTCATATAGAGAAGAACAAGTGGCTTAATTCACCCCTCTGTGAGCAACCAGAAGAAGAATTTGCACAGACATATATAGAAATACTCAGCTTGTTTCTATTGTCACCTGGTGTTTCAGTGTTATAAATCATCATTTGTATGATCAGAGCTATATTGGACCCCAAATTATTAATGATTATGAAGATGGCACAGGAGTGGAAATCCATTTTATTCTACTTTATATGCACAGGTATAGGGGGCAGGTGGGACTTTAATTTATGGGAAAATGGTATCAAAAGATAATGGGATTTTTCTATGAATTTTTGAAATCCCCTTGTATAAGGCCACTATGATTCAGAACTGACTTACTAGTAACTTACTAGTAACAAACAAGTGATCAACTTGATTGCCTCCAATTTTTTTCTATTGCCAGTAAAGAGCACTTGGTAGTCTTATAATGCATCTTTGCAGCCTATTTGTGGTAATAGAATAAATTCCTGGACAAGTCAGTGCTGGAACATTTGAATATATATTGCCAAGTCGTCTCTCAAATGTGCTATTCTTTTTAATTTTGTCATTATTGTATTGAATTAACAACTTCAGAATTATTTAGAAGTGTTTAAAGTAGTTTTCAGATTAAATTGTTTAAGTATAGGAGTATATAGAGAAGAATTTGATGATAACATAATCCCATAGTAAAAGAAGTTTAGGATCGTGGCGTAACAAAGTATTGTCTTGAAGTTTCTTAACCTTTCATAATTCTGATACTCCAACAAGTTGGTGATAAAAATCTGTCTTTATTTTAACTTAATGTTTCCCAAATCTATTTGACACCACAAATGTTTTTAAGGGAGTCCTATGTATGATTAAGGTAAATTAGCAACGATGACTTGATTTACCGAACAAATTTATTGTTAGCATTTAATTAGCATTTAGACACTCACACTCCATTAGATAGATAAAAAGCACCCAAGTAGTGAGAATTTGATCACCATGGACTGGCAACCACAACAGAAAGTGAACCACCACTCTGCAGGAACTCTCCACCCTCCCAAAGAGTGACAGTCTCAGAAACCCACAGGGACATTTGGACTTTGACCAACAGGCTTGCTATGAGTTGGAATCAACTTGATGATAGTAAGTTTCTTTGTTTTTAATAAGAACAAAAGAATATGGAAAGAATACATGATCACCATACTAAGCATAGTCAATAATCATTTCAAGAAGTAGTATAAAATCAAGAATTGATGGTATTGAAGGAAGAAGTGCAAGCTACCCTGTAGGCATTGGAGCAAAAAAGATTCCAGGAATTCACAAAACACCAATAGAAATGTGTCAGCCAGCACTGGGCATACTCATTCATCCATGTCAAGAACTTTGGAAGTGAGTGACCTGCCCATGCTACTGGAAGAAACTTAAATGGACACACTCAATTTGTGTCCGTTCCAAAGAAGGATGCCCTAACAGAATGGGGAATGTATCTAACAATATCATTAATATCACTTGCAAGAAAAAAATTATGAAAATAGATAAATAAATGGTTGTAGTACTTCTCGAGAGAGCTACCAGGAGTGCAAGCTGAATCCACAGCATTACTAGATTAGGGGACATGGTTGCTGATGGCATTTGAATCTTGGATGTAAGCAGATAATATCAGAAATATGTCTACTTGTGTTTCATTGACACTAAAGTCATCCATTATCTAAATCATAGCTATGAATAGCATTGCAATAGATGGGAATTAAAGAACATTTTATCATGCTCCTGCGAGGCCTATACAAAGGAGGTAGTATGTGGTTTAAAATCAGAAACAGAAGAAGGGGAAACTGTGTAGTTTAAAATCAGGAAAGGTGTGTGTGTCAGGGATGTATTCT
The DNA here is from genome assembly GCA_004026705.1 of Nesogale talazaci. Classification (NCBI taxonomy): domain Eukaryota; kingdom Metazoa; phylum Chordata; class Mammalia; order Afrosoricida; family Tenrecidae; genus Nesogale; species Nesogale talazaci. Next base: position 15,470 of record PVJH01015157.1, read on the forward strand.
TTCACCACACATACTCAATTTGTACACCAAACAAATGATGCAAGAAGTTGAACTATATGAAGAAAAATGTAGCACAAGAATTAGAGAAAGGCTCATTAATAATCTGTGATATGAAAATAGCACAATCCTGCTTGCTGAAACACAAAGAGGATGTGAAACACTTATTAAGGAAGGTCAAAGACTACAATTTTCAGCCTGGATTATACCAGGGTAAAGAAAACAAAGATCCTCACCATTGAACTGATAGACGACATCATAATAAAAGGAGATATTTATCAAGGGTTTCATTTTATTTGGATCTGCAACCAACATTCATGGAAGCAGCAGTCAAGACATTGAAGGAAGTATTATACATTTTGGTTAAATATGTTACACTAGACTTCTTCAAAGTGCTAAAGAGCAAAGATACCACTTGGAGAGTTAATGTGGTGTATGTGATCCAAACAAGTCAGGATATTTTCAATCTCCTCATACATGTGTGAAGTCTGGACCACCAATAGGGAAAACTGAAGAAATGATACAAGTGGATTAGAATGTTGGTGAAGAATGTTGACTATGCCATGGATTGCTAGAAGAATTGACAAGCCTGTCTTGGAAGAATTACAGCCCCAAATGTTACTTAGACAAAATAATGGAGAGATTTCAACTCAAAAACTTTAGGTATGTTACCCAGTGGGCTCAGTTCTTGGCAAAGGACATCATGCTTCGTAAAGGAGAGGGCTGGTTCAAAAGAGAAAGATTCTCACAATTTGGATTGACACAGTGGTGGCAGCAATGAAGTCAAAAGTTGTAAGGATGGTACAAGACCAGGCAATCTTTTGTTCCATTGTACGTAGGATGGCTATAAATCAGAACTGAATTGGAAGGAGCTAACAACAGAAACAATAATCTTATCAGTGCTGACTAGTGCTGACACAGCTAGCATCTGTGTGAGTAGGTATCGGTTTATGCTGCATTTCCTACTTCGTGAGTCAATGGGTTGTCTACCACAGTCAGCCAAGTCACAAGACAGATGTGGCGGCTGAGAGCAAAGTTTTATGGACTATCCATAAATGTAAGTAGACCCAGCCCAACAAAGAATCATTCTATCAAATGGAGAATGGAAGGAATTTTGTACATTTGGAAAATAGGAGTTCTGGCATAAGAACACCAATAATCATGTAAGATACAAATATCACTTAATAAATATCACACGCCCTTTCTTATGCTGCTTTCAACTTTGGTGATTAAATGTCATCATACTGCAGGGGCCTAGGGTAAAGTGGAACAATTCTCTTAGCTTTTCCTCTGGGACTGAAAAAAAAATAACTTTCAGTCTAGCTGCTGTATATACTCAAATATAAACTGATCCAAATATCAGCCAAGACACCTGATTTTACCCCCAAAAAAACTGCATAAAAAAGGTGCTAAAAACTTGGCTTATATATGATACTCTTTTTTTGTGTGTGTGGTATCACTGCCCTGATGGGAGTAGGAAGCCCAGCCTTGCTCCTGGAGAGCTACTGCCGGATTTGAACCATCAACCCTGTGGGGCGCAGTTCCGCACACAACCACTATGCCACTAGGGCTCAGCCCATAATACTCTTTAATAAACATTTCTGTTCTTTTGGCCTAAAATTACAACCTAATCATGTGTTTCAATTCTTACTACTAACAAAATCACAGCAAGTTATACTTCCATCACGAGCCTCTTAATAATACTTGGCTCACTCTTGGCTTATTTTTACTATGCATCTATTTAATTCCTCTTTAAGGAATTTCAATAAAAGTTACCTCAATCTTCAGCCTAGCAAAGAAACCAACAAAAGCTTGTCAATTCACCAGGAATTCCAACCAAAACTACAACAACAAAGAAACTGTACAGACACCCAGCAATTCAGTCAAGTCTGATGAAATATAACTGCTACCTCTAGCAGCGAACCTGCCACATGTTGCATAGAAGTGGCAAATCTAATCACCCAAGCCTATGCAGGGAACTATGTAGAGAACTCTCTCAGGCACAACTTCTCTGTCCTTCGAGAGAAGTCATGCAGAGACCCTTCTACTCTGCTTTTAAATGGCTCATGATCTCATGCTTCATTTTGTGGGAAATGTGGATTTTGGAAATATTTGCTTCATGTTGTTGTTAGGTGCTGTCAAGTTGGCGCTAACTCATGATGATCTTATGTATAAAAAATTAAGCGTTGTTTCTTATGCACCAACTTCACCCTCTGGATGCTTGAGTTCATGATTATAGCTATCACATAGTCCCTTTGACCCTTGAGAGCTCATCTTCCAGCACCACAGTGGACATTGTCCTATTCATAAGGTTTTCATTGGCTCATTTTTAGAAGTAATGCATCAGATCTTTCTTCCTGGTCTGTGTTAGTCTGGAAGCTCTGCTCAAGCCTGTCCATAATGGGTGGTCCAAATGACATTTGAAATTTGGTGACATGGCCTCCAACAGCATAGCAACATGTAAGCCTCAATAGGATGGCAAACAGAGAATTGGTGGACCTGCTGCATGTCCTAAATAAATGTCATGAATTTATAACTGTAACATCACTCTTTTTCTTTCAGTCTCTCTCTTTCTCTGTGTTCTTTCTTGTCCCTTTCTGAACTCTTTTTCCTCCCTCCTCTATCTACTATGATAGCCTCTATGAAAACAGAATTCACGTGGTTCCAATTTGTGCCCACCTTAGTTATATTGCTTGTTTACCTTTTATGGCCTCTAACTGTGTGAAGTTGATTAACTGCTAATGGGGAGAAGTTCTTGCCTATTCTTTGAAAAAAAAGCCAACAACTTTACTTGAAGGAGCTCAGTTATGTAGAACAGTACAATGGGCCCCGTCCACTTAGGCAGAGGAAAGCATATGTCAACATCTTACGCTTACAAAACTCATCACAGTTTTCTTTTCAAAAGTTCAGTTCAAGAATTGTGCCAAATTCACAATATATATGGGTGAGAAAGCTTGGAAGCAAAGAACAAAAGTCATCTGAGACCTGAACAACCAGAGGGAGACTCAGAACTACTTGCTTTGACATTTTGACCTTTACATCAACTGTGCCAATGCCTTCATTCCCAGCTTCCTGGAATTCAGATGCCCATCAAGTGCTTACACCACCCCCAATAAATTAATTCTTTAAACAATGATGGGCATTCGAAGGAAACCACTTACCCGGTGGTTTCGGAACAAATAGATATGGCATAGGAAGAGGGGTGAAGGATACAGAATGCCCATCCCAGGTTCCACCTCACAATCCCTTGATCAAACTCAGTCATCTCAAGTCCCCGTTTGAAGATCTTCTCTCCACACTGTATGCCTTGTGTGAAATAACTGCACCTGGTTAATAGATAACCACTCTCAGAATTAGTCTCAACACATTGCAGATGGATCCTGAGTTTATCCGGTCTTTAATGTGCTAACTTGCAGATGGGTTTTGTATCTCCACTACTTCCCCACCCCTTCACATTGACTTCTTTATTTTAAAATATCCGGTCTTTAATTAATAGTGAACTAGGTGTTTTTACTTAGGAAAGTCCCCTCTCTTAACTTAAACTAACCTTTACAAAACAAAGGTTTCAATGAGATTGCTTTAAAAAAATTTTTTTAGAGGAACTTGTCTATGACATTGAATTGTTTATCACACACACACACCAAAGGCTAAACTAACAGGCTAAACTAGTCTCTTCTGTATAAGATTAAACTAAGAGTGTTGTTGTGGTAGAATAGAATTGCCCTAGATTGTTTTGTAGGCTTCAGTTTTTACAGGAGTGGATTGTCTGGTCTTTTCTCCTGCAGAGCCATTATGTAGCTTTCAATGCTAATGTTTGTAACCTAGTGCTTAAACATGGTGTCACCAGAGCTCCTTAGCTAAAGGAGTGATCAGATTTATATTCCAGTCTACCAATAAGACTAGAAAAATAAATCCTGATTCAACACCAATCAAATAATCCTCATTAATTTAAGACATACTGATTTAGTACTTACGACATATCAGCATAAGGATCCCTGATGGTACTTTAGATTAGGCAGTGGACAAGGTCAGTGGTTCAAGCCCACTGGCTGCTCCAGGGGAGAAAGATGAGATCATCCACCCCCATGAAGTTTACAGCCTGAAAGGGTGGTTTCACGACAGTGGGTGTGTTGTTTAGACACGAGCTGTAGCTATAGTACTTCAATGGTCTGTTTCTCCTCATCTATGGAGATGAGGATTTGATTTCTGGACAAGGTACCTCATGCTCAGCCACCATCTGTCTGTCAGTGGAGACTGGCCCATCCCTACGATGAAGAACAGGCTTTACTGAACTTTTCAGACGAAACCACTCTAGGGAGAAAGGCCTGACAATGTACTTTCAAATTCGAGCCATTGAAAACCCTATGGATGACAAAGGTCCAGTTTATCACGGATCCTGGGAAGAGAGCACTGGACATGGGATTGCTGTGTGTTGTGCGCCAGTTAAGCTGGCAGCTAACAACTCTCTGTCCCGAGTAGTTTTACCCAACTAACACAGGCATAAGGTCACACTGCCTACCCTAAACTGTTTTTAAATACAGTCAAGATATTATCGCAGGTGTCTAAAGTAAGGCTATGGGCAGGGAAAGAATAGTCAGAGGATATGTGAGATAGAAAAGACAACATGCAGGCCAATGTGTGTCACTAAAGACCCTCCCCAGGTCATCAAAATGGCTTTTGAAGGCTCATATTTCTGCAAGTGCTAAAAAACAAGAGAAGCCATTTGGGTCAGGGTTCATTAGGAGGCTCAGGTCAGGAAAAGCTGAGAACAAGTGATTCCAACCTTTTCAATTCTGGTTTGCTGTTAGTGGCCTTTGATTTGTTTCAAACTCACAGCTGTCCCATATACAGCATCATAAGATGTTTCCTGGCCTGCTTCACCATCACTATAGTTGGCTCGTTGAAGTGTGTTGTCTTCATGGTGTCTGATGAGTTCCCTCCAACCTGGAGGACTCGCCTGCTAGCACTATGCACATTGGACCTTACACTACTGTGATCTGGAGAGAGTTCACTGACTCCTTCTCAAAGTTGATCAGCCGGTCTATCTGTGTTATAGTATCTTCTCTCAAAAGACTTGCACTTCTCCTGGTTGAAGTTTTCGTAGGAGTGAAGGGGCATTTGCACTTTGAAACTAAACCAGTTGGGAGGGTTTTTCACAACAGGACCAAAGGATGACTCTAAAATCGATGACTTACTGTCTCCAACCTTTATCAGTATGTGGCACAAATGTTTTCTTGGCAAGAGAAAACCTAAAACTGAGTGACACATTCATTAAAGCTATGGAGAAAGATGGGGATTTTTACTCCCATAATGAGTTACAGCCTCTGAAACTCATCTAGAGTTTCTACGTTTCTTCACCAGCGGCTATGAGTCATCACTGACTCAATGGCAAGAAGTTTGGGTGTGAGGTATGAGTTTCTAACCCTGAGCAACGTGCATAAAAATGAGTTCTTAAAAAAAAATAATGAGTTCTTTGTCTCCACCCAGAAAACAGATTTGGAATATTGTGCAGTCACTATTTTGTGTCAATTTCAGGATTGGGAGTGTAGGGCTGAAGTCTAACCTGTCTATCTGGAAATAGAAAAAGAGACCTCTGTGTGGGCATGGTTTTCTCTTGAGAATTTTAGGAATTCCAGAGGTATTTCCTCTTGGAGGTGAGAGAATCACGGCACAGTCCCTCAGAGATACTCTACTGATAAGACAAGAAGAAAGCATGCTGATAGACCCTGAGTCCTGGAAACTGGAGGAACTGGAGAAGAAGCCACATGGGCTTACCCTGATGGAACCAGACCTCTGAAGTTGTAAAAGCCACAGAGAAACTGCTGCCAGTGCTGAGATACTTGAGAAGCTGCAGAGTGGCCCCTTCCAGCACTGAGATGCTTCTACCACCACTGGATACACAAGACTCTGCATCCACTGGTCTGTGATTGTCTTGGCATCATTGCATGTGCTTTGTGAGTCTGAAGAGGACTTATGGATTGGTATTGGACATATGGGCTAATATTTGACTTATAGACTTGAATTGGACTGGATTGGATGCTTCCTCAATGTTCCATTCCTCTTGTATATAAACATCTCCCTTATATTCATATGTGTGTTTATTAATTTGTTTCTCTAGCCTATCTGGACTAACACAGATATGCCTGCAGTATACTGAATTATACAATGTGACTCTTCTAGCCATAGTTTCTATAATCCCCATCACATGAACTTTTCCTGATGGATACCGAAGGGGAGGGAAGATTCTAATAAGATTCATTTGATTGCCATTCTGGTTAGAAAATGAACCATCTCTGAAGCAAAGGAAGAGATGTCCCCTCCAACAAGAGATAAGAACCAGGAGTAGAGGGTGTCCCTTTGACTCTAAGCTTCTGTCAATTGAACCTCCATGTACAGGAAGAAAACTGTGACACTGGAGAAGCAGCAACAGCAGCAGAACGAAGAGCTAGAACACAAGTCAGAGAAGCTACTGTCCAGCTTACAGAGTAAGTAAAGCTGGGTCCTTGGGGCAAGAGGTTGACTTGTGGAGTGGGATGCCTCTGAGAACTTAATTGGGGAGTTAACTTGACTACCCCATGGAGCTGGTGCTGAATGCCTTTGGACTGTGGCATACCTTTTGGCATTTGTCAGCAGCCCCCCAAGAGATTTGCAACGTTGTCCAAATAGGGCTGAGGCCAGATCAAGAGGCTGTGAAGCCAGAGCCTGTAGGCACAGCAAAGAAGAAGCTGCTCTAACTAAATAACCATCCTGAGCATTTCCCAACTGAATTGCAACCTGTCAACTTCCCTGATAAACTGTGTCATGGCAAGCATCATGTGTGTGGCCATTGTAATAATTAGACAGCCTTGCCACAGAGGTGAAGTGCCTTGGGAAGGACTTTTGGTGTCCGAAGAGGGTAAGAATAACTGAGCTGGAGGCATTTCTCACCTCAGCCTCATTGGAATCCACCTTGGGTGATGCTGACACAGAGTTCGACTTTCCCAAGAAGGTCAGACAATACCCCATGCCATTTCTTTCCTCAATGTCGAACTGGTTTGCTCCTTCATTTTAAAGAAATGTTTGCTCTTGAGTTCATAATAATATGAGAATCTCCCCAGTCACTGTATGTAAATAAGTAGCTCCCCCCTATTCTTATGCAGCACAAGGATCCTGACTTCCCAATTGAGGTAAGGTTTGTTTCCTTCATACTGAAGCATCATTTGACAAATGACGTCTATAAATTATCTTTTGAAATCACATGCTTCCAGCAAAGCTTCAGCGTCAGCTCTGCAGGTGTGGGATGTCTGCTTAAGTCATGCTGGAATCTCAAAGAGATGCTTGTTAGAAGGTGAAGGAGGCAGTGTCTGACTCAGGTGCTCCTGGGTTCCAAACCACCTGGTACTTACCACCATGTGCCTTTGAAGGAAGCTCTGTTCATTTCTTCCTGGTACTAGCTAAGGAGAGATGAAAGGAATACAAAAGCAGAAGTCTCAAGGGGCAGCAGGCGCTGTAGGAAGTGTTGAAAAGGGGATTTCTTAGGGCCTTTTTTTCTAAACCAATTAAAGATAAGACTCAGATAGCATAGCATGAAGATCTGACAGTTTAGCAGCAAATGTGCTCAAGTCATTTGGGGCCTTTTAGGCTAAAAACAATAGAGCAGAGTGTTTAAGGTTCCAGCCTTTGAAGTGGTGTTACTTGCATTTGAACCCTTGTTTCCTTGCTGATAACAGAGTCCTTTCATTTCTCTTTTGTCTCATTTCCCTCCCCTCTACCACAGGAAAGCTGATAGCAGTCATCACCTCTTGAATGCTCCTACCTCTCATATGGGACAACATGTGCAAGGGACTTAGAAGAAGACTTGGCATGTCATACGTGCTCTACAATCATAAGCTCCTATTTTTAGTTGAATTTGGGCACTTTGTTTTACTGAATTCATATGTACTGGACTCATTAAAAATAATTTTGGTAGATATAAATGTAACAAAACACTTGCAGTTTCAGCTAGTTTCACATGTATCATCCAGTGACCTTAATTACTTTCACCATGCTATTCAATAATCACCATTAGACCATCTCAACTTTTCATTACTTTTGACAAAAAGTTTAATGTCCCTTAAGCTGTGAGCCCTCTTTCTTTGCCATGTAATAATTAATCAACATTTGTATCTATCCATTAAAAAATTCAAACGTTGAACAAGCATATGAAGAGACCCTGTGGTGAAATAGAGGTATGTGGTTCCTTTATCCATGGTCTTGATAATTCCCATCTAATGATTGGGGGGGGGGGATGGAAATAGTATTGAGAGCTGTAACTCAAGGATTGGCTGGTTTTGCCATTCCATTGAGTTTACAGTTGGCCATCTCAGAAGCAGGAGCAGAGAATGCCATGACCACCGACAAAGAGTGGAATGGTGACAGAGCAGCAACATGGAGAGCATGAGGCTCTGCAAACAGTGCCAAGCGCGCCATGGCCGATGGACCCACCAAGTCAAGCTAGCCTGCAGAGTGGTGTGTCCTTTGGAAATTTGGACAAGTGGCTGATTTTTCAGGCTAGCGTATCTTTTGAGCGTGTATTAGTCCTAAAGAGGTTTTGTAAAACTTGCATAAGCAGGATCAAGCTCAAGGGACTGCCTGAGAAAACCTGAGGACCACAGAGAGAATCCTGTGTGCAGGCAGAGCTGAGCAAAGGAGCGATAGGTAAAAGAGCTACATCCCTGATGGTTCCGACCCTCACCTGTTTGCTTCCCTCATCAGCCCTGTAAGCGTGAGCTGTCTGTACGGCTCTTGTAATGTATTAACAAACCCAGAAAAGAAATAGAGGGCAGTGGACAGGTAGGTCGATGTCAGGGAAGGAAGTTGTAGAATGGAGGCATGTCTAACCTCTCTCCCTCCTGGAGTTAGCCACATCCTTCTTCCGTCTTGTGGATACAGGTGGATGTTTTTCGACCCCATGCCATTCCCTCAGATGCTCAAGCACAGGAGTGACTACACCAATGCAAACCCAGACTACAATGAGGTATCACTCCACCTTCGGGAAGATCACAGTCATTAAAAAAATAAACATACGCTATAGATAAATACACATACACTCAAAGGGGGGGGGAAAAAAACAGGTGTGCTGAGCAAGTGTAGAAAATGGAGCTCCCCTCGATGATGGTAGGACTGTCATTGGCACAATCATAGAGAGAAGGGTGTCTTTTAAAGTTCTTTAAAAAGATAGACATAGACTCACCATGAACTCCCTGCCAGAAAATCAGTTCTTACCCACACTGACCTCACAGGACAGAGCAGAACTGCGTCTAGCGTTTCTGCGATGTAGATCTTTATGACAGCAGATACCTTCCTCTTTCTCCCAAAGAGAGACCCTGGGTCGCAACTGTTGAGCTTGCCGTTAGCCACACAAGACCCAGCCCCCAGCACCAGCAGAACGCCTCATAGTGCAGCATGATCCAGCTCTTCCACTTGTAGGCTATCTGCACCAGAATCAAAAGCCTGAGCAAAAATAAATATTTGTGCCCTGGCCTAATTTTATGTATTCCTTTAGGATGGTTGTGCATCGCGGCTCTGTCAAGGATATTTCCTAGAGAATTTTTCTTGTTTCAAAAAATGCTCATTCTAGAATTGATTGCTTATTGAAAAGTGGAAACTAAATATCCAAGGTGGGGTGGGGGGAGAGTCTCCAGGCCTGCAGCAGTTAGATAAGCTGTGACATATGCTGTTCATGAGAGCCTGCAATGTACTCCACTCCCCAAGCCCACCACCGAGGAACATTTGGGGAGTTCTTGCCTTCCAGGAGTTTTGAATCAAGCTTGTTAATCAGAGCAGGTTACAAATGCTTTTGTGAGAATAAAATGTTACAGGAGATCCGTCAGTACAATGGAGTAACCATGATATGAAATCTTCAGGAATTTGAGTGTATTAGGAATTCTATTACATTCAAAATAGAATTGGGAAGTATCTAGAATGGTCTTTGGGCAGTGGGGCTTTGCACATGTGGCAGGCTTTCGAGAAGCAGATATAAGAGGAAAAGAGGCTCACAGAAGAATCACAAAACTACTGAAGATTCAGAAAAGACTAAAAGGAAGGAGGCTGCAAAAGAGAGGTGGGTTGTGTATTGGTTGGTACTGCGTGGGAAGAGGTGGGTTGTCATATAGTGGAGTCAGTGAATGGATGGGGAGGGTTGGGCAGTGGGTGTAGTGGTGGAGGTGGGTTAGGGTAGGCCAGCTGTCAGCAAATGCTTGAGATTTTTGAGCCAATCCTGTCCTTCCTAACAACTTTAAAATCACTCAAGAGCCTTAAATATATTTTTCCAAACAAATGAAATCACCATGATCTGAAATAAAAACCTTCAAATGTTTTCAATGTTCCTTCAGAGCTGCATGTTCACATTGAAAGAGGCTCACGTGGCTCACAAGGTGCAGTTTGCCTACCTGGGGTAGGCTATTGTTTGGTGGTGGTGAATGGGTGGGAAATGTCTGTATAGAAAGGGTAGTGATGATGAATGGGTGGCGATGGTAGTGGTGGTGAATGGGTGCAGGGTATCTGTGTGTATAGCAGTGGTGGAGGAAGGGTAGGGTAGGGTGCACAGTTATGGTGGCGATGGTGAGTGGGTGGTGCCCTTGTTTGGTGGTGGTGGGTTATGGTGGGCCATTATTCGGTAGTGGCGGTGAACGGATGGGGAGGAGTGGGCTGTGTCTCCAGTGGTGGTGGAGGTGGGTTAGGGTAGATGGGTGTTTGGTGGTGGTGGTGAAAGCCCAGGCGTATCATGGTGCATGGTCCCAGCAGAGAGGTGTCTCTGGTTCTAAAACTCCATGAGGAAAAGTGTTTAAGGACATCTGTGGATGTTGTTAATATGACTGCTATTGTTTCATGAGTAATGGAGGCTCAAAATGTAATTTATTTCCTCCCTTTAACTATGAACATAACATTGCTTACAGGCATTATTTGTAAATCCATTTATTCTTTGTTACGAGCTTCCAATGCTTTTTTCCATTTTCTCCTTAAAGCAAGTTTGTGGGGTAGGTAATGGAGTCATCCTCACCTTGTGTTACTTTGCTGGGGTGTAGCATTGCCGTGGAAACAGAAAGATCAAGAAGCCTGATCTGCTTATGGGGAAGAAAGGGTTTTGTGGAGGGGGAGGGGACTGGATGAAAGGGACAGCCCTTTGGATGAGATGAGTGTGGCTTCTACTCTGTGAAACTACTGGTGTGGCAGCAGAATCTGCTTCTGTCTCAAACTGTGTTGAAAGTTTAAAGGAGAACACTATGTTCATAGAAGCATCTGACTGGGCAGGTCGTATTTAAATACGTCCTCCTCTTTTATAACTAGGAGGCCAGGTGGTGTAATTGCTAAGCTGTGGATCACTAGCCACTAAAAGATCCATGCGCAGTTTCCCAGAAGAAAGGAGTGGGCTCTCCATGCCAATAAGGATTGCAGTCAAGGAAACCCTCCCTCATATAAGGATGTTGTGAGTTGGAATTGGACACAACACAATGGTTAAAGCTAATAGCTAAGATACCGCATCATGACAGTGTTTTCAAAGTGAACATATCAACATCTGGTCCTTGGACCACTGGAACTTTCTGATACCTGGCAGGTGGTGGTTGTTTGTGGCTGTTGAGTCCCCTCTGACTCATGGTAACTTCCAGGTCCACTATAATGATATATTGTGCACAGCTGCTCCATTTTCCTCGATACCAGTCTGAGGGAGCTCATTGTCGTGGCTACTGTGTACTTCAGTGCCTGTTAGAAGGGGGTCTCTCTTCCAGCGCTGTGGCCTATAAGTACTCCAACTGATTAGGAAACAGGGTATGAAAGCATTCATGTTTCTATTATAGACAACAAGAAGTGAGTGGCTCAGAGACCCATTCAGAAGGTCAGTAAAAGAAGGGCTAAAACTTCAAGCCAGAACCTGCACTCTAGGTTCTTTTCACACGTCCATAGATTCTCACCCTTTATTCTTTCTATTTAACTCAATTCAGGCCATTATCCTTTGACAGCAGGCATCCGCAGGCTAAAAGGTATTTGACAACATGTACCTTCAGGCTAAAGGCTATTTTCAACCTCCGGAAGCCTTCCTTGCCAGCTGCCGAGGTAAGGGAGGCCTATGGGTGGATGCCAAGATGGAAGACTACAAGTGCCCAATCTGCTCCATCTGCATACTGAGGAGACTGTCCATCTGCATTCAAAGGCTCTACCACGGCTGGCTTGGCTGTGAGCCATATTCCACTTTGTTGATTCGGCTGGCCTTCCTCTCCTCCCTTTTTCCACAACCTTCACCCTGAGCCAGGGGAGGAGGGAGAGGCTGAGCGTGGAGCGCTACCTTTGCTGGCTGGCTCACCATCTGCGTCAAAGTGGTGTTGGCTTTGGCGCCTGGGTGGCTGGACTCGAGACCATCCTCAGGCAGCTGAGATGATTTCTTTCTACTGCCTTCTTGATCAGTAAAGCCCAAACGAGTTTATTTTTGCTTCAGGAGACCTCAAGATTTCAATGGGGAATTTTGATTCTGGACTTTTTTTTTTTTTTAATGCCCAACTCAGATTCTGAGTCATGAAAAGAGGCTAAATTATTTTCAAGAAGGTGACACTGAAAGGAGGCATGTCCACCAGAGGGTCCGCAGCTGGGTTCCTGGTCTGTCCAAGGTATACTTTTGTCTACAGGAGGCAGGAAGACGAGCGCCCCCTGTCGTCACAGTCAACACTGTCACAGAGTATTCAAACTCATGTCATCCAGTCCGACTCAGAGTGACTTGATAGGAATGGTAGAAGTACCCTCGTGAGTTTCTGAGACCATGACTGTTTATGGGAGTAGGAAGCTCTGTCTTACCCCACAGGTTACTCAAGGATGTAACTCCTAGAAACCTGAGAGAAATGTTGAAAAACATGTCATTTTGTCAGACATTAACAGCCTGCCAGAGAGGGCCTCCTGAGGTGACACATGCAAGCTCAACTGTGAGCAGTGACTCCCTGTGGTTGGAGATGAACTGGTGTGATGGGGAGAATCCGTGAAGGGTACTCATTTGCTCTTCTGCTTTGGCATGTTCCTGCGTATTCATTCCAAAGGGACCAGCACTGTCCCCAGAAGCTGCTTCACTCACTGCATGGGAGTCATTCAAGCAACATCTGACAATATATAGATCAGTGATCTTATCAACCTCTTTTTTTTTGAAGTGTGTTTAAATTTGTCCTTTAAAATATTTAATGACTATAAACATTTTAACACAATAGTTTTTGTTTTTGCATCACTGCCCTCTGGTGGGAGTGGGAGGCCCAGCCTTGCTCCTGGAGAGCTGCAGCTGGATTTGAACCACCAACCCAGTGGGCTGCAGTTCCGCAATCAACCACTATGCCACCTGGGCTCAGTCCTTTTAGCACAATATTTTAAATTCATCATCACTCAATCAATACAGAACATATTACATGGTAAGATAATCCATCTGACCAGTTCTGTTATTATAAATTTTCCACTTCACTGGAAGCAGTGCAAACTCTGGCTTCATAGAAATCTTTTCTGTCTGTATTAGATTGCTTTAAAATACTTTACTCAGAATCTTCAAAATGCTTAACTTCTGACTTAAATAGTTTGAGCCTAACCTCTTATAAAGTCTGCTATGTTAAAAATTCAAGGTCCACACCCGATGTCCCCTAATAAGAAGCAGGAACTACTGTGAGATGTGCATCACAATATCACTATTAGTATATGAGGCCACTATTATTTTCATACCCTAGAAAACAGACTTGGATGGTTACCAGGGGTGGAAGAGGAGAGCAGGGAGGGGGTTATAATGGGCTAGGAGGCAGACCACTGTTAACTTGGGTAAAGGCCAGGAAAGATAATATCCAATAAGAAGGAAATGGAAAAAGAAATGATAGAAACAGGTCAGCCATTGAGCATTTTGATAAGATGTTGAATACAAATTGGGAGATCTGAGCTGTAAATGCTTACCCTATTTAAAATAATTTCTAGAAAGCATTATCATTGCTATATTATTATGCATTAGCATAGTTGCAAATGGTTTTGTACATCAAAAAGTATACTGCATACCCTAAACTAAAACAAACATTTGACTAGCTGGCATTAGATAAGAACTGTCTCTGATTATTCTGACTCGTGACATTCAACTTACAGACAGACTTCGGACTGGAACCCATTCATAATCTGGAGACTGCCTGTGTATAATAGGCACCCACACAATGTCCAAATCATATCACGTCCTATTTCACAGATTGTATTATGGGCATTAAAGGACTCCTGATTGCTCTGCCAGTTAACACTCAAGTAAAAGTTTTCTAATTACTGTCTGAATGGAAAGAATGTTGCCTAGAACAGTTGACTACCAGAGCCTTAAGGAAAACATTCTGATTTCCTGGAAATTCCTATAAGGACATCCGTGATATCAAGCACTGTACGAAAGATATGCTAGAGACTAGGGTTGCAATCTGTAGTTTTGAAGCTGCCAGCCCCTCTTCAGGAAAATGATGGGGTTTTCTACTCTCATAAACAGTTAGTGTCTCAGAAACTTAAAGGGGCAGTTCTCTATAGCGACATGTCCTGCAGGGTCTTTATCAGCTAGCATTGACTTGATAACATGTAATTGGCTTTTATTTTGTTTCTTGAGGGTTGAGTTTTCATGTCTCTCCTGACCTAAAGTTTGGCAGCTTTAATCCCCAAGGCTGCATTGTGGAAGAAAGACTTGGCAATTTATGCTTCAGTAAAGCATTAAAGTCAAGATAATCTCACGGAGCAGTCCTATTTGGTAACATATGCGGTCATCGTGAGTTGGAATCAGCTGGACTGTAAGAGATTTGATTTGGAGGTGTGGTAGTTATAGAATGGTCAATTTAAGAATTAAACATGTAGGGGTTGAGTCAAGCCCGTCAATCAGATCAGAGCCAGTGAGGTCTCTGTGTGGGCATTGCCTTCTACTGAGAATTCTGGGAAATCCTGATTCTCCTCCTTGGAGGCAGGAGACACTTCTTTCTCTCTGCTACTCCCTGGGAGACATTGTAGCTGGCAAGACACATGGAACTACACTAGTGCCCTAAGGTAGAGATGCTACATACACCTACCCTGATGAAACCAGACCTCTGAAGCCTGAGAAGACAGATAGAGACCTCTGCCAGCTCTGAGATGCTTACAAAATCAATGGATCCAAAGACTTGCCACCCATTGGCCTGTGATCATCCTGCATTGGGCATCATTGCATGTGTTCTGGGAGTTAGAAGATGACTCTATACATTGGTTTCAGGCATATGAACTAGTATCTGACTTATGGATTTGGACTGGGCTGGGTTGGGATATTTTCTAAATGTTCAATTCCTCCTGTATATAAACTTCTCCATTATATATATATGAGTGTCTCAATGAATTTGTTTTTCTAGTCTAACCAGACTAACATGGGGAGAGTTCTTTACATGTTTAAGGAAGTCATGATCAAGTGGGAAAGATGGGTAAGGGACAAGTTAAAAGAAAAGGTACAAAAGGCCAGTGGGTTGTGTAAGAATTATCCAATCATAGGAGCTAGTCTATTTCCACCACTTCAGCACTACCAATACCTAATATATGGTTGAGTTTGGTGAAATGGTCTTTAAAATTTGTAAACAGGGCTCTCTCTAAGTTGGGCAGCTGGGCAGCTCGGAAAATCACAAATTTCCATTCCTTTCTCTTTTTCAATGTTCAGTTGCACCACAGCATTTTCTAAGCACCAGTAAAATGTTCATTCTATCCAAAATTATAACAAAAATTAGGTAAAACTATGCTTATAGTATTTACTTACTTATTTCATTAAACTCAGAATTTTGATGAATTTTGATGAAACCCAGTCCTTTTAGTTCCTTGAGTATGTGTCTTCAGTAAACAAACATATAATGTAAAAAGTGCCAGGCAACCAGAGGGTGCCTCACGGTCATTTGTTTCAGCTTCATGTTATGCCCCCACTTCCCAGGAGATGTTATGAGTGAATGCTACAATTCCTGACAGTGTTCAAAGAGCTAAAAATATTGTCAGAACAATTGCAGTAAGTTCAGCAGAAGTTGAAAGGGGTTTTTCAAAATGAACATGTATGTTCACAGAAGAGAAATCACCTAACTCTTTCTAGTAAATAAGACACCTGACTCTTTTTAATTGGCCTACCTCCAGGGAATAGGCTTCTGCTACAACAGAAAGATCTTTGAGATTAAGTCACATGGTTGGTGATGCTTGGTTTATTTAAAGCAGAGAAGATTGTAAGTGAGGGTGCCAATCAGGAAGCAATACGGAAGTAACTTGAACAATGGCTTTACTTTTCTTTGGCCAGATAGTATTTCATCTTTTTCATTAATATCTTGATATTATTATAAAATAATCTGATTTTGCATGCATTTTTGTTCTTATTTGAATATTAACTATATGAAATAACCAACTAGCTTTCATTATATCATATTTTTATAGCTAAAACTGTCATTAGGACCACAGACTGGTTGCTAAATTATTTGAATCCCACAACTGAGTTCATCTCAGAATTAATAAATCCACACTGAGGAAAATAGAGTTGAGGGTTGATATTTAAAATAAGCAAGCAAGAAATTAACCAACAGGACTACAACATGAAAGGCAACACAATATAGGCTGAGCCTCGGTGGCGTAGTGGTTGTGCGCGGGACTGCGGCCCATTGGGATGGAGGTTCGATTCCGGCTCCCAGGAGCAAAGGCTGGGCTTCCTACTCCCACCACCAGGGCAGTGATGCCTAATTAAAAAAAAAAAAAAAGAAAGGCAACACAAGGAATAATTTATTTAGTATCCATTAGGTAGTCTTTTATATAAATTATCTCAAATGTAAAATATAAAAAAATCATAATAACTATTATTATATCAGTTTTCCAAATAGAAAATTTGAATTTGCTGACGTTTACCCATAAAAACATGATTTTCGGGGCCAGAGTGAGCATTCCCCCCCGCTAAAAATCCCCGTTGTTATCAAACTGTTTTCTGAGTCATAGCACACAGTAACTCTAGACAGAGTCATCTTTAACATTTCTATTTTATTTTGAACAACTGATCTGGAGTTTGGCAGCCCAAGGCTTTTTCAACAATGCCATCAGTGCTCTTCAGAGTCAGGGTATATCTGTCCCCAAAGTTACTATCGACCTTGCGACTAGAAGAGTGGCTCTTGATTGATATGGCAGTTCTTCATCGCTACATGCATATCTCTGCCCCAGTTTCAGCCTAATTCATTCATCATCTAAGACAATATGCAGCACCTCATCAATTCTAAAATGGCCATTTAGTTGTGTTTAGATATTTCAAGAGGCATCAAAGCACCAATGGAAAGACAAACTTTAATTGGCCATGTTTTTCTTTGTACACAGCACAATTGCTAATTGATGGAGCGAGATGACATTTGAAATCCTATGTATCCACTCCTTTTTGTACACCATGTTGTTGTTGTGGTTGTCGTTGTGGTGGTTGTTGTTAGGTGACACAGAGTAAGCTGCAACCCATAATGACCTGATGCACAGCAGAATGAAACTCTGCCCAATCCTATGCCATCTTCGCAATCGTTCCCATGCCCTAGCACCTCGATGCAGCCAACCATCAATATCAAAACATCTCGTTGGGGGCCTTTACCCAGCATGATGTTCTCATGTTTAGGACTAGTCTCTTCTGACAATATTTCCCAAGTAGGTAAGATGAAGTCTTGCCATCCTTGTCTTTAAGGAGCATTCTGGTCTTTCTTCTAATACTGATCGGTTTGTCCTTTTAGCAGTCCATTGTTCTTTGAATATTCTTTTCCAGCACCACAATTCAAATGCACTGATTCTTCCACTATCTTTCTTAGTCAATATCCAACTTTCACATGCATGTGATGCAGTGGAGAAGACCCAGGCTTCAGTCAGTTACACCTTAGTCCTTGAAGAAACAGCCTTACCCTCCGATACACTGAAGACATCATGTACATTAGAATGTTTCTTTTCTGACTTCTCTCCATAGAACTTATATTTCCAGAGAGCAGAGAAACCCTGCCTTTTCCATCCTGGTATCCTCATTCCTTAGATGTTGTTGAATAAATAAATGAATGATGAGCTTTACAGGTCCAGTGAGAGAGAGGGAGCTCTGTGAGATGTTGAACAAAGGGTGAGGAATGAAATAGATATGGGACTCACCCTCCTGGAGATGGAAATTAAATGAATCAACAAATATATGCCTATACAAATGTGCAGTGCTGTGTGGGGAGGTGAGAAAAGTGTTATAGTGAAAATGTGGGAGAGAATAATGGGAGCTGGGGTGTTTCCAATTCCAAGGAGAAAACCAGAAGATGTGGCATCCATGCTATCACAGAAACTGAGAAGGTAATAAATCCAAGAAAACAGAATAGCGGACTGCTGGGGTCTGTTCGAGCCAGTTCCAAACTCACCCTAGTCGCAAAGACACTTTTTCTTTTTTTGCAGTCATCTCCAAGACCAGTTACAGCTGCATGCACTTTCAGTTGTATTTTTGTGAATGCCCTGTCACTCCATCTAGGTTGCAGCTGCATTTACCTCTCTGGTGGACAGGAAGGAGGGGGGAGTAAGAATGGGCTTGGATGGGGTTCTTGACTTGCCCTGGATGTACAAAGTGAAGACGTTAAAGCTAACTCTTCAGAGATCAGAATGTTTGCCTGTGATACCAAGCTTTATTTGAGAAGCTCCAAAGTGTCCCAGGGCTTTAAGCTGTACATTCTATAGTTAGCAATTTTTTAAAAAATGGTTGTTGATGGGCTGAACCTCGGTAGTGTAGTGGTTGAGTGCGGGACTGCGGCTCGATGGCTTGGCGGTTCAAATCTAGCAGCAGCTCTCCAGAAGCAAGGCTGGGCCTCCCACTCCCACCAGAGGGCAGTGATACCCGGCCCCCCCCCCAAAAAAAAAGGTTGTTGAGGAGCTGCTTTCTATTAAGCTGTTCAACTCTCTTAGGCACTGGGAACGTTCCAAAAGACAAATGAACAGACCCTTCAGTTTGGGTGCTTATCGTCTAGAAGAATAACCTAAAGCATGATGGTTTAAATACAGTTTAGGGTGGAATTTCTTCTACTTCAGAAACATCAACGAATCATCTTTTCTAGCTCTCAACAGAAGTCCTCCTTTTAGCTAAGACCCATAAGTCTGCCTGCCACCAACAGATGGCACAAGCGGTCACATCAGCTGGTCAATGTTGAATTGGATTTGAGAGCTAATTCATGAGAGGCAGCTTTGGGGAACCCAAGCTATTTCTAAGAAAAGAATCAATTCAGAGGAAGGGTGATTTTGTTACACTGAGGTGGGGATGGGAGTGGTAGAGCCATAGTGTATATATGGAGACTTTGGAGTGAAAAAACAAACTACCAATCAAAAGAAGTTCCAATAGGAGATAAATTTATAATTCCACCTTCATCAAACTAATAATAATAAGATGATGATGATGGGGAAGGGTAGGAGAATTAGCTTTGTTACCCTACAAAATATAAAGCATGCTCCAAACTACTGCCATACATTTATCTCAACTCATAGTCCCCATATATAGGGTTTCTGGGATTGTAAATCTTCACTGAAACAGATAGCCTCATCTTTCTCCTGTGTAGTGGTTTGTGGATTTGAACCATGCACCTTATAATTAACCCAATACCTAACCCATATCAACACCACCACTCAGAAAAACTCCAGGTTAGTTGAGAGGCTCAGCGTTTTGAAGATTTAGCCTTTTTATATCCTTCTTTCTGTCTGGGCTTTGCTCTTAAGGTTTTTCCCTTGTGGTGACAAAATGGCTCAGTGCATCCTATTTTAATATAGTTGCATAAAGTTAGAAGGAAGTGATTTTTCTCAACATTTTACTTACCAAAGAGTACCATGTTCTTGTCCTCATTGCCCTCCTCTGTGCCCCAGTCTCTGCAGAGTTACGTTCAAGTTCCATTGACTGTAACTGGGTCACACACCACACTCTAAATAACTGGGAGACTGAGAGGCTCATCCCCCATATTGTCTCCTTTGTCTGTTAGGAAGAAATGGGTGAATTGAGGAGGGGTGTGGGTATGGATGGTGGTTGGCTAGAACTTCAACATTGTCTTCAAAGCAGGGGAAGAGGGAAAGGGAGTTATTCCTGGGGCTCATTCTTAGACTTTTCTTTACACACTCTAGATAGTGGATTGGTCTTTGTTCACTGAGGGATCACTGTGGCAAGGTCCACTAAGCATTGGATGCCATGCATAGAACTTGAACAGAGAAAGATGACTCACAGATCATTGACAAATCATTTAATAGATCTTAATAAAATACTTTCTACCTGTTGATTACACACACACACACACACACACACACAACCAGGCAGCTGAAGATCCAAATCTGTCCATTTTCACCTTCACCCTGCTCTGGAATTAAAGATACAAGCAGAACAATTTTAAGAAGAGAAGAAGGCTTCCCCAAACGACGAACCAAACACAGAGCTCTAAAGCTGCCTGCTGCCTATAACAGCCGCAAAATACAGCAGCTATTAGAAACAGGCTGAAAGAAGACATTGACTAGAAGGGTGCACAGTATTTTAAATTACTCATGTGCAGTAAGGTATGTGGGCCTCAAAATCTGTATGAGCATGTCGAAGCACATTAATCCTTTGAAATGACTTCTCTCTGTGTCCTTTAAAGCCTGTCAAATCCTTTTACAGAATTGGGAGACCTTGCCTGGAGAAAAAAAAAAGCATCAGAGAGGTATAAATGGAATGAGGTTATTTCCCTGTGATCTTTGTTGGGTTCTTTGCCTCACCTTTTTAATTGTTATTTTCTTAATGCCTGGGGACTATTTGACACCAGTCACAATCTCTTTCCAGTGTTCTTTGCTTTGTTTTTGTTTTCATCTAGCCAGTGGTCCTCAACCTGTCTCATGCTGCAACCCTTTCATACAGCTCCTCATGTTGTGGGGACTGGCCCCCCCATCTATAAAATTATTTTTGTTGCTACTTCCTAACTATAATTTTGCTACTGTTATGAATTGGGTGACTCCTGTGAAAGGATCGTTCTACCCCCAAGGGGTCGCAACTCACAGGTTGAGAACCACTGAGCTAGAGTTTGAGTCTGCTCTGCCCTACCCTGACTCACTTCTCATGAATGCAAAGGCATGCTGGAACACAGAGAAACAGTGTGAAGGACCATAAGAAAGAGACTCCTCCGGGCTGGGCCCCGGTGGTGTAAGTGGTTGAGTGTGGGGCTGCGGCTTGCGGGCTTCGCGGTTCAAATCCAGCGACGGCTCTCAGGAGCATCGCTGGGTAGCTCCCATGACCACCAGAGGACAGTGATGCGCGCACCCCCCCCCCCCCCCCCGCCAATAGACTCTTCTTCACACCTTTCTGGAGTCTTCTGCAGTGCACCAATTCAGGTACCATACTTTTGCTGTACTTTCCTTTTTTGACTCAAATGGATTCCCCATCTTTTTGTCATAACCATTTGCCAACTAAATTTGTAATACACCTGGAGTCCTTACCTGCCTCCAAGTGCTTGAGGGTAATGACAAAAATTCTGCGTGTCTCACGGTATTTACTGCAGTGGTTTTTCACCGGCAATGCAGATTAGGATGACATCTAAGTTTTGTCAACACAAAGGTATGCCAGGGTATGACCAAGGAAAAATAAACAAATATTGGTGGGGCAGTAGCTTTCTGACCCCAGCATGGTAAATCACAGTCCCAGATTCATTGGGGAAAAAACTTTGTTAAGCTCTTCAAGTACATGGTACTGATTTGGAACCACTGAGAAGTCTTCAATGTACCCTCTCTTAAAAGACAAGGAAGGAGACGGGACTTTGGAAAGAAAAGCTGCAGAAAGAGAAGCAATGACTGTACAGACAGCTCCTGTGTTTGGCTACTCTGATTCCCCATTAGTGTGCTAATACCAGGAAGGGGAACAGTGTAAGGATTAGAAAACCAACTCCCTGGATTCACTTCTCTGCCCTGACTCTTAATAGCAATGTGACTGGACTCAAATTCAGTATCCCTCTGAAAGAGTTAGATAAGCCCTAAATTAGACTAACATACCATCTAGACATTCTTGGAACAGATAATTAAGGATGGCATCATGTTCTGAAAGTGAGGAATATTCTGGCTGGATTTTCAAATAAGGAGATTAGGAATGTGCTCAATGCATTAACAAGCAGGCATAACAAAGAAATTATGATTTTAAAAATTAAATTAATAATTACAATTATTTCCCCCCCAAAGCATTCAAATATTCCCCCCCAAGTATTGCAGATATGTATTGCAGATCTTTTTATCTGCTTTGTATGTTCTTTTTCTATTTAATTGCAATTAGAGAGGGGGCACAGGCATCTATTCTGTGGTGGAAGACCATCTAAGGTCCTCTTCCTGATCCTGAGACAGAGTTCCCTCTGAGGACATGTGAATACCACATGAGCAGTGTCCTTAGAGAAGATCCTGCCACAGTGATGTCATTTGGGGAGAGATAATCCCTACTCTCATGCCCAAATGAATGACACAGGAGTTAATCCAACACCTGCTGATCTGGTATATCTAACAGATGAGAACCACCTGAAACAGAATTCTCTTCCAGTGACTCCTGTTTGCCAGAAAATAGCTTTGCCATCTGTGATGGCAAATTTCATATGTGACGATGCCCAGTTATCAAGTCAAACAGGAATCCAGATGCTATTCAGTATTTACAAAAGATTAAATCGGTTGGCCCAAGTAAAGTGGATTATCCTCTGTCTTCCATATGTGAGTGGTCTCACCCACTGGGAATAGGCCTTAATTTTTTTTTAAAAGGAAAGAAAAAATTTTAAAAAATTTTTAAAAAGGAAAGAAAAGAGATTGGGGAGTTGGGAGTAGGTGGCTGCTGAGGGAGGGAGTGTTCAGTGTGTGGACTATAAATAGATGTCTTGTCAGAATTTTCCTTACTCCCTCACTGTTTAACCTACTGATCTGGGAACACAAGACTACCACAATTTTCATCTTATTGTATGACCTACAGATTGTGGGTCTGCCTGGTCCCACAATCATGGCAGTTGTTGTATTATTGTTAAGGGTCATCGAGTTGGTTCTGACCCAGAGCACCCTATGCACAACAGAAAGAAACACCGCACAGTCCCGTACCACCCTCACAACTGTTCCTATGCTTGAGCTCATCATTGCAGTCCTGGTGTCAATCCATCTCATGGAAGGCCTACCTCTTTACTGCTACCCTTCTACTAAACATGATGTCCTTTTCCATAGACGGGTTCTTTGTCTGTCTTTGTTTCTCAATGTCCAACTTTCACGGACATATGAGCCCGTTGAAAATACCACGGCTTGAGTCAGGCACACCTTAATCCTCAAAGTGATCCTCTTGTATGTTGAAAAAGATTTGCATATCCAGAATGTGCCCCAGCCACGTCCAGCTCAAGTTCATAGGTCCAATGCTAGCCAGGCCCCTCTTCCCATCCATGTGGATGCAGGCGGCTAACACTGAAAGGTGAATGAGTAAGCAAGGAGATCACAGGCTGGTGGGTACAGAGTCATGTGAATCCACGATTGGCAGAAACATAGTAGAGTGCTGGCTGCTCTCAGGATCAGGTGGCCTACATGGGGCCAGTGCTGGAGGGATGTACAGAGTCCCAGCATGCAGGAAAGCCAAGGGGCAAGTCCAAGGAGTTCTCCACCTCTTTCATGCTTATATCAAAGGCCACACCTTCAAGGAGGTATCATCAAATTACCACTTCATTGACAGGTTTTGCCCTACCTCCACACAAGTAGCAATAAGTTGATACAAAATCTGTCACACCAATCTATGGGGCAAATAAACCTGAGTGCTTTTGTGCAGGAGGGTGGTTTGTGGAGTGGGATGCCTCTGGGCACTTAATTGGGAAAGTTGGACTTGCTGACCCATGCAGAGTGAGCTAAGTGCCCACCAGGCTGAGGCTTACTCTGGAGTGATATGATCCTTTAGTCACTTATTAGCAGACTTGAATGCACTTGGTAACATGTCCTGAGGAACAACTCAACCCTGAGCATTTCTCACTGGCATTGTAACTGTTTTTTAAAAAATCATTTTATTGAGGGCTCATACACCTCTTAGCACAATCCATACATACATCTACTGTATGCAAAACACATTTGCACCATTGATACCATCGTGATTCTCAAAACATTTTCGTTCTACTTTAAGCCCTCTTTTTCTACTCCCTCCCACTCCCCTCTCCCTCAAGAACCCTTGGTAATTTATAAATTATTATTTTGTCATGTCTCCACTATGTACTTTCTCATTTATAATGATATAATTTTTAGTTCTTTGATGCCTGAAACCTGACCCCTTTGACACCTCATGGTCGCACAGTGTGGAGTGCTTCTTTCTTGTGGACTTTGTTGCTTCTGAGCTAGATAACTGCTTATTTACCTTCAAGCCCCTAAGACTGCAGACACTATATCTTTTGGTAGCCGGGCACCATCAGCTTTCTTCATCACAATTACTTATATACACCTTTGTCTTCAGCAATCATATCAGGAAGTTGGGCATGCAATGATTTGATTTTAGTACTTTGATGCCTGATAACTGCTTCCATTAATATCTCATAGTCACACAGAATGGTTTGCTTCTTCCATGTGGACTATGTTGCTTCTGAGCTAGATGGCTGCTTGTTTATTTTCAAGCCTTTTAGATCCCAGACACTATATTTTTGGTCGCCAGGAATCTTCAGCTTTCTTCACCACTTATGCTTCTGCAAACATTTATCTTCATTGATTGTGTCAGGAAAGTAAGCATCAAGGAATGCCAATTTATTTATTTTATTTATTTTTGGGGGGGCATCATTACCTTCTGGTGGTCGTGAGAGATACCCAGCCTTGCTCCTGGAGAGCTGCCACTGGATTTAAACCACCAAACCCATGGGCCACAGTCCCGCACTCAACCACTACACCACCAGGACTGAGCCCCAAGGAATGCCAATTTAATAGAACAAAGTGTTCTTGCATTAAGGATGTACTAGAGCGGGGTCCGATGTCCATCTGCTGCCTTAATACTACCCCTACAAATATATGCACATAGATCTATTTTCCTATTATCATATATAAATATATTTACCAATGTTCCTGGAGGTCAATGAACAGACCTTGAACTATTTACAGGTTTTATTTTGTTATTATTATTATTTTACTTATTTATCTTTCCAGACATCATTTGTTGTTGTCGCTGTTTTTGTCATCCTTTAATTATCTTTTGTCACTTCATCTTGCGACATCTTGTTTTTGTGTATATATTATTATCTTTGCAAGTCTATCTAGATAAAATAGGCTGGATGAACAGTCTGAAGGAGAAAACAATGGGACTGACGGTTGTGGGGAGGGACATGGGAGATGGGCAGTGGAGGAAGGGAGGTGGTGTTGACCATCCCAGGGATAAGAGAGAACAACAAGCAAACCAAAATCGGTGGCAAGGAATGATGCTGGGGCAAGGGGAAGGTAAAGAAAATTGAGGAAAGAACTGGGAGGCAAAGAGCATTACAACTTATTAATCTCCTTAATAAAGCCTTTAATCATGAATTGTGTCCATGAGTTCTCTGTAGCCATTGCAATGGATTTTAAAACTTAGAGATCATCTAGAGACTATTAATTTAGATAGCTTAAATATATTGTTTGATTTGCTTACTGCTGCTTCCATGAGTATTGATTGTGGATGTAAGCAAAAATATAATCTTTGACTACTTCAGTCATAGGAACTAATTTCTCAAAATATAAAATTTTATCTCTGGCTCATTTTAGATAGATAGAGATAGAGAAACAGACAGGCACATCAATAGAGATATCATACTTAATCTGTTTCTCTAGAGAATTCTAAAACATCAGTTTGTTTATTATAGATTATAACATCTATTTTCACCATCATCTATCAATATGTCATACATAATGGGATGGTTTGCATGCTACTGTGATGTTGGAACCATATAAGTTATTTCAAATGCCAATTTTATTGACTCTCCAAATGCATTTAATTCTGTGGACAATGATAAATTATGGACAGCACCGACAAGAATGGGAATTCCAGAACATTCAGGAATATCCAGGAATCTGTGCATAGACCAAGAGGCAGACACTATCTTTTCACCACCACACTCATTCCTTCTACATGTTGAGCAAATAACCAAAGACTCTGGACTCCATGATAAGGAAGACTGCATCAGAATTGAAGGAAGACACACTCCCTGTGAAATGCAGATGACACACCCTTGCTAGCTTAAAGAGCAGAGGACTTGAAACACTTAGTGATGAAGAGCAATCTTCAGTATGGATTACACTGCAAGATACAATAAAAAATTCTCCCATTGGATCATTACACAACACCTTGGAAAATGGAGAATAGATTAAAATTGTCAAGGATTTCCTTGGATGTGAGTCCACTTTGAGGACTAAGGTGCACCTGACCCAAGTCACGACACTTTGAATCACCTAACATGCACGAGAAAGCTGAACATTGAATATCAGAAAAGAATTGAGGAGATCAGAAAAGAATTGATGCACTGGAATAATAATGCTCATAAAGAATTTTGGCGATATCATGGACTTCCTAAGAATACACAAGTTATGAATTGGGCCAGGTATACTTTAGTTCTCAAGATGACATCTTTTCTTGGGCAAAGTGCTGCACATTTGCCTGATGCAATATGTCCTGTAATTTATTGATTGCCGCTTTCATTAATATACTCCATTAACTGACTATTGAATCCACTCTAACAAATTTGCATACAGTAGAGCCCTGGTACACCACATAATTGGATTTGACACTAAACATTGAGCAAATGCTGTATGAGAGCTCGAACAAAACATCAGAATCTGACCTGACACACCTGATTTTTGTAAACAAGAGCCGTCATGTTTCAGCAACTCAGAGTTAATTGGTGTTGTTAGTATGTGTTGTTTAAACCATTTGCAGCTGTGTTCCAAGCGTTTTGCTGCCATTTTCTTAGTTTTTGTGGGTTTGGGTACGTTTTAGATAAAAAATACAGGTCCCAAGAAGGTTTTTTTTTTTTTAATTTAAAGAATCATCATGATAAGGATCTGGTTAGCTGTGTTATCAATATGGTTGAGGATAATTTAGTAAAGCCTTTTAGAAAACAGTCAAGAAAATGCCAACAGGAGGCCCAGCAGGCAGATTTTTTTAAAAGAGTAAACCAGTCAGTTTCTAGTGGAAAAAATGCAAAGAAGGAAAAAAAAAAACTCCTGAAAAGCAGTTACCAGTTGATTTTATGGAGGGGGGTTCCCCTTCCAAGCATTGGCTCTCTCTCCATACCTACTCTTCACATCCATGTCCACAGATCCAGATCCTCATCAATCTCAAGGTATGGGGCATACTATAGTTGTTAAAAACTTATTTAATGCTGTTTCTTATTTAAATTATATTATTTAACTCTGAACTTATTTACTGTGAAGTTTCTGCATCATGTTTTGTGTAAAAAGGCAAGGTTAGGGTAAAACTTGGTGGTTGAGAACAGAATAATCTCTTTTCAGTTATTTCTTGAGGGAAAAATTGACTCAGAATTTGACTGCATTGCATCTTGATGTTCCTTCTAGGATAGATTAGGTCAAAGTCCAGACTTTGACTGCACATGAAGAAACTCCTTGTAAGTACCTCAATAGTGAAAAGAAAAGATAACTTAAAAAGTTAGTTCAGTCTTCCGAAGACCAGGTATACCACCATCAGACATCATCTGATTCAAATATCTTTCTTCCAAGAGTGTTTCCACAGATACTGGTTGCCAGGGTCTTGGAAGAAGGTCTCAACCACTTATAAAGTGGGACACAAATGTGGAGCAAAACTCATAATCTTAAAAGAAGACCAGGCTTACTGGTCTGATAGAGACTGGTGAAACCCCTGAGATTCTGGCTTTTAAACATACTTTAAAACTATGCATCAACTTTCAGCCAAACATCCTGCCAAGAAGGTACACAATCAGATTGGAGAAGGATGTACTCATCAGAAAGGTCAATTATGTGCCACCCCAAGCACAGCATTTGCCCACAGACAATACTCAGCTGGCAGGAAGAAACAGGAAAGAATGACCAATGGAAATGGTAAACACAGGAAGAAGTAGGAGAAAGGCTCTTACATTGCAGGGATTACAATAAATGCTATGAAACAAAATGTACTTGCATTGCTGAATGGAAAACTATTTTGGCCTGTAAACATTCATCTCAATTTCAACACAGACGACACAAACAACAAAACAAAACTGAAAGCTAAAAAATAAATACTTGATAATGTTCTATGTGTATTTCAAAAGTTTGTAACAGGTGTTTTAGATGACTCTTTTATTGGAAAAAGGAGTTGGATGACATGGAAATAATCTACACGCCATTAAACAGCTGATGTTGTCATCTCTTCAAACCGAAACCAATGTTCTCATGTAGACATTTGGCAAATATGTGTTTCTAAGTACGTGAAAAAAAGAATGTGAGTCCTGAACTGAATCTGTAATCTTCTGATGTTGAAATTGCTGAAACTTGTTATGCTTTTGGAAAGAATAGTTTTGCTGTGAATACAATTTTTTCCTAATTTCCATGAAGATTATTTATTAACTGCAAATAAGGAAATCACCTTTTCTCGGTGACTTATAAATATAGTCATGAAGAGAGAGATGACAACTATGTAATATTTTAAATGAATAGCTACCACCGTACAAAAACACCAGCAAATTCTTCCAATAGAAAGGAAAGAGGAATAGGGGAGTAGAGACAGTGCCTTCATGATCCTAGATCTGGGGGCGACTTAACTCAATGATTTGGAACAGAAACCCTTGCAAAACCCTTGCTGTTTCACGTGTCTTCCCATTACAGAGTGTGGCAGTCACGTAATTGTGTCATTTTCAACTCAGGAGTATAGGATGTAGTCTAACCCGTCAGTCTGGAGAAAATCACTAAGACCTCTGTATGGGCATGCCCTTCTCTTGAAAATTCTGGGAAATTTCATGGTATTTCCCAATTGGAGTGAGATGATAGACTCTGTCTCTGGAACAAGACAAAATGGCAGCATGCTGGTAAACCCTAAGGCCTGGAGGAGCCAGAGGAGAAGCCACATGGGCTTATCCTGATGAAACCAAACCTCTGAGGCCGGAGAAGCCATGTGGAGACTCCTGCCAATGCTGAGATGCTTGAGAGGCCACAGGCGGACCTCAGCCTATGCTGAGATGCTTCTACCAC
Organism: Nesogale talazaci; assembly: GCA_004026705.1. Classification (NCBI taxonomy): domain Eukaryota; kingdom Metazoa; phylum Chordata; class Mammalia; order Afrosoricida; family Tenrecidae; genus Nesogale; species Nesogale talazaci. The sequence goes on from PVJH01015157.1 coordinate 44,597, forward strand.
CACTGGGTACACAAGGCCCTGTACCCACTGGCTTGTGATCATCTTCACATCATTGCATGTGCTTCGTGAGCCTGAAGAGGGCTAATGGATTGGTATCAGACATATGGGTTAATATCGGACTTACAGACTTGGACTGGACTAGGTTGAATGCTTTCTCAATGTTCCATTCCTCTTGTCTATAAACCTCTCACTTATATACATATGTGTGTTTATGAATTTGTTTCTCTAGTGTACCTGGACTAACACACAGAACTTGCCAGATTGTGACCGACTTTGGCATATGAAATGTAAGACGGGACATGTGTCACTTCTGAGAAAAGTGTTTAAGAATCAGTGTTAGGTTCCATGTTTCTCCTTCTGATCTTCCCTCCCCACCCAGTGCTCCAGATGGTGGCCTTCCTATTTGGGTCCTGGAATAAGAGTTATTATGAGCACCTACCTGGACACCCAAGTTGCCTGAAATAAATAATTATGAACTTTGATGCTATATCAATAATATGCATAGTTATAAAGCCACAAAATAAAGTCTATGTGGAGTCACATGCAAATACTTTAAGACATAGTGGGAAAGTATCAGGTAGGGTGAGTAGTGAGATCATAGTGGGGATTCATTTACTCCTTCAACAAAAGTTTGACTATCACCTTCAGGCTCCCAACATCCTGCATGTGATAGTGAGCGAGGCAGATCCAGTGTCTGGTTTCATGGAGATCACAGTGAATGAAGATCCTGTTCCTACTCAAAATCAAGGAAAGCAATCAGGCAGACTGACAAAACTTTTCATATGAGGTACAGAAAACAAACCCACAGCCAGTGAGTTGCTTCCACTACATAACAACCCTGTACTGGGTTACTGAGACTGGAACATTTTGCTGGAATAGAAAGCTTTGTCCTTCTCCAGGAAGATCCAGTAGGTTAGAATTAACAGCCTTTTACTTGGCAGCCCAATGTCTAACCCACAGTCTGAACAGGGCTCCTTTCAGATGAGGATAGAAGGGCAAAACCTACCTAGATCTCACCTGCCCATGAACTGAAGATCCTAGGGGCACATTAGGCAGAGTGCAATGCACAAGGGTTAAGCTGTGATTTCTTCCTGGTCATGATACCAGCATTGATGCTTCTCTTTTGGGTCCTTTACCCCCCTATATTCCTACTACATTCAACAATGGAGTCTTCGAAGGTCTTCCTTTCATGGAATAGCTCTCTAGTTCACCCATATGAACACAGCGCTTTAACCCTGCTATCCCACTAGACCCATATAAAGCCAAACATTGACCATCCGACTCTACCATCAGTCAAACTCTGAAGCTCTGGGTGTGTTAGTTTCATCTGAGCTCCAGCATTAGGACAACTTGCGGGAGAAGCAATACAACATAGGGCTAATTACGTCATTCCTCTCCTGGAAACAAAATGGCTTTTGTCGAAGCTTGGTGGTGATCTTCCCTGACTCCCTGGCTGAGATCCTGAGCTCGGGCAGTGGTACACTGTCTCATTCCCCTAAGGTGGGAAGGCAGGGATCCTCTGCTGCATTTTCAGCTGCTTCCACATGAGAAGTGTTGCCGGTAGAAGACTTTCATGATGAGCTAGATTGCTTAGGTAGAGATGTCCAGCCTTGCCTACCAGCTACCGGAGTGATCAAGGTTTTCTAATAATTCCTCTTGCCCCCTTAGAGAGAACTAAGAAAAAGCTACCCTAAGAAAGCTGATGATCTTCTCCACACCTAGCAGAATGCTGACCTCAAATCTTTAATTTTTCGATATTCTCAGGTTATGTTACAAAAAATAGATGGCATGGGAAAAAACACGAGCTTGATAATCAGGCTTCACTGGTGTGTGTCCTGACCTTGCTGAAAAGACGGGTATTCTTGGGTAAGTTTTTTTTCAGTACTCTCTCTGAGTTTTGGTATTTTTAAACAGAAATGACAACATTAATATATATTAGAAATGATGTTAAAAGTATTAACTAAGATAATATGTATTAGTTTTCTTGGGGGTACTGGACTCTCAATTGACCTGAAAACCATAGTTAATATAGATAAGGTTTCTGAGATTGTACATCTTTTTTTAAAATTTCAGTATGTTTACTTTTACTGTTTTCTAATTTTTCTTTTAATTTTAATTACCATTTTATAGGGGGTCTCTTACAGCTCTTTTTTTCTGATTAGACTTAAAATTTCTTAATTTAATTTTTAAATAATTTTGTTGGGGGCTCATACAACTCTTGTCATGATCAACGCATGCATCAGTCAATTGCATGCAGATCACATTTGTACATGTGTTGCCATCATCATTCTTGAAACATCCTCCTTCTACTTAGACCCCTGATATCAGGTCCCCATATTTCCCCTCCCTCCCCACCTCCCCTCCCTCACAAACCCTTAATGATTTACAAATTATCATTATTTTGTCATATCAGACACTGTCATATATGTCCCTTCACCCACTTCCCTGTTGTCTGTTCCTCAGGGAGGAGGTTATATGTCGATTCCTGTAATTGGTTCCCCCTTTCTACTCCACCTTCCATCCACCCTCCTGACATTACCACTCTCACCACTGTACCTGAAGGGTTCATCTGTCCTGAATTCCCCATGTTTCTGGCTCCAGATTATATACCCTGGTTGAGCTGGATTTGTAAGGTAGAATTGGGGTCATGATAGTGAGTGGGAGGAAGCATTTAAGCACTAGAGGAAAGTTGCATATTTAATTGCTACTACCTTGACTGGCTCACCTCCCCCCTGAGACTTCTCTGTAAGGAGATGTCACTTGACCTACTGATGGGCTTTGGGTCCCCAATCTGTACTCCCCCTTATTTATAATGATATAATTTTTCGTTCTTTGATGCCTGATACCCTTTGACACCTTGTGATCACACAAGCTGGTGTGTTTTTTCCATGTGGACTTTGTTGCTTTTGAGCTGAATGGCCACTTGTTTACTTTCAAGCCTTTAAGACTCCAGATGCTACATCTTTTGATAGCCAGGCACCATCAGTTTTCTTCACCACTTTTGCTTATGCACACATTTGTCTTCAGGGATCATGTGGGGAAAGTGAGCATCATGGAATGCCAATTTAATAGCACAAAGTGTTCTTGCATTGAGAAAGTACTTGAGTGTAGGTCCACTGCCCATCTACTGTCTTAATATTAATCCTATAGCTATATGCATATAGATCTATTTCCCCATCATATATAAATATATACAAATATATTGACCTATGTCCATGCCTGTATTTAGACCTCTATAAATGCCCTTACTCCCCAGATTTCCTCTATTTCCTTTTACTTTCCTCTTGTCCCTCTATCATGCTTAGCCTCCATTTGGATTTCAGTAATTTCTCTCTGTTACATTACTCTTTATCAGTCCTTATCGGGTCTCTCACAACCGCCTTGTCACTGATTATACATCTTTACAGGAAGAGACAGCCATATCTTTCTCTGGAAGGTCTGGTGGGTTTGACCAGCTAACCTCATGATCAGTAGTAGCCCAATAACTCACCAACTCCTACCAATCAGGAGTAGATCAATAACTATTGAGGCCTCCTTCCATAGATATGAGGGACTTCAAAGGTTCATGGAAAGATTCCATTAACTTTAAATTCTATTTTTCTCCAAAATGTTTTGAAGTCTCTTCATGTTTGTGTCTTTTCTTTCTCTGGCAATATGATTAAATGCTTTCTTCCCTCCTTCTCATGTTGAGTTATGCCTGATTAGCAAATGAAGTTCTGAAAGGCCTGGCTTCCACTGACTTGACTCTGTTATGGTCAGCTCCACCTTGAGAAGGCAGCTCTTTCTCGGCAATATGTTAAGTGTCTACTGGCCTGAAGATCCCTGACAGTGTTCTGCTTCTAATTATTAGATGTTCAGTAACTGACAACATTTTGATACTATCTACAGAGTTCTAAGTGGCTACCTTCTCTGAAATGGAGAGTTCACCCCTTCTTCATGATCTGTTCTTTGTCTGGAAGCTCTGCTGAAACCTGTTCACTTTGAGTGACCGTGGTGATATTTGAAGTGTCAGTGACATAGCTTCCAGCACCACAATGCACACACCATCACAATATGACAAACTGACAGACATTTCAAGAGCTAGCGAAGGAACAAGAACAGAGGATTCTGAATGAAAAAGTCCAGGCTGCATTGAAAGTATTAGTCCAAATCAAAGCTCTGGGAATTTTTGGAATAGCAAAGGAAATGTTTCATCAAGCTAATGAAGCACTGGAAGCACAGGAAATTTGGAAAACAGCTACTTGGTCAGCTGGCTGGGAAAAGATCTGCATTTGTACCCATTCTTAAGAAAAGGGTCCTAACAGAAAGCTCAAATTGTAGAACAATAATATTGATTTCATATGCAAGTAAAGTATTCCTGGAGATCATCTAACAATGGCAGCAGTGCATTGAGAGGGAGTTGCCAGAGATTCAGGCAGGTTTCAGAAGAAGCGTGAAAAAAGGATGTCATTGCTGAAATTATATGGACCTTGGTTGAAAACAGAGAATTCCAGAAATTTACTTATATGTGTTTTACTAGCTATGTTGAGGCATTTGACTTTGTAGAACCTAACAAACTATGTATAGTCTTGAGTTTGGGAATAATGAAAATGTAAAACACTTTACGGCACAGATAGATTTGGAGGACACAGTGTCAAGGGAAAATACCAAGATAAAGAGTTTCATGCAAAAAGAAAGAGACTGTGGAGGTTTCTAGAGGTGGAAGAGAAGGGAAGAAGAAGTAGCTAGCTATAGACTGTATTCTAGCTGTGAAAGGGTAGGTAGTAAATTACCCTTTACTTACATGAAGGGTAAAATTATATCCTGCAAGATGAAGGTGGGTCTAAAAGCAGAAAAAAACATCATACCCCTGGGAGGTGTAGTTAATGTTTAAGTTGTTGAATGAAAAATTAATAACTCTCCTCTTTTTCCTTTGATGGGGCTTAGTTGTGAGTAATTTTTATCAGGATTCATTGGATTTCCACCCTGCTGAAGCTGGAAGAGGAGGGATCTCCCTACCAATAAAAGGGAGAAATGGTCTCCATCCTTGGCCTCCAGAGTCCCTATGCAAGGAACTTCCTTGATCCAGAAGACAGTTGTAACATCAGAGGAGCAGCAGCAGAACCAGGAACCAGAGCATGAGAGAGAGATTTGGATTTCCTAGTCCACAGAGTTAGCGAAGCTAAATGTTTGGTGGCAGAGGACTGGTCTCTCAATGGGGTGCCTCTGGGCACTTGATTCAGGAGCTGGGCATGCTGACCCACGAATATGAAGCTGAGGGGCTTTGTGTTCACTGGAGTTGGGTGTCTCTGAGCACTTAATTCAGGGACCTGGGTTGCTCAGCCACAGAGCTTGGGATGAATGCCTTCTATTGGAGGAATACAGCAGAGTGCCCTTTGAGCATTTATTAGCAGCTATGAATAATCTTGGTAACTTCTTTCCTGAAATGTGGCCTAAATATTTCTCACCTGCATCATAGCCTGATAACCTCCCTGAGATACCTTAATGAATTATGGAACTCAGTAGCTAAAAAAGTAGAGAGTGTTGATTGACAGAATAACTAGAAGCCCTTCAGCCTTATCACCTTGACCATGACTATCATCCAGTACAATGTACAGAGTGAAGCTTTCTTTGCTCAGTTGTCACAAATGCAAGCCTGACAATGAACCTGTGTGAGTTTACGTTTTGCAGTTTGTTGCTAGGAGAAAAGAGAGTCTGTACTTCTGTGACATTGGCCACAAAGTGTACTTTTAATCGACAATTTTCATTTGGGAAACTGCAGCAAAACAACACAAAAATACTGTAGATATTTCCATCTCAGTAGCTGCCTAATAACGCCTAATCTGGCCACCCCCCATGCCCTTCAGGGTTCCAGAAATACAAACAGGAAGTTAACATTTCCGGAGCAATAACGATACTGTAATAAAAGCTGAGGAGAAACAATAAAGCAGAAGGTCAGGATAAAAAGCAATTTACATTTTATTAACATCTCAACACTACATCAGAGTAGGGCTTAAATATTAAAATTGAGTTGGAGTGTAATTAAAAAATAACATTTGGAAACCAAATGGCTTTTCCATTTTTGGAATGGCTTTACTCCCTTCTTATAGCAAGGTGCAACATAATATGGGGTGCTGTTGTTTGGGGGTGCTATCCACTCAGCTCCAACGCATAGGGACCCCATGCACCACACGGCAAAACAATGCCCAGACCCGCACCATGCCCATTGTTGCTGGGCCCATTCATGGTGTCAGTCCATCTAGTCAAATATTATATATCTATCTCACTTCTGAATTCTCCAACTTGTAAATTCTGTTGGACCAACCCATGGACAATTTTGTCCATACAAGTTTATTCAGTGTTAGTGTGATTTCTGTTTTATTAACACATAGACACACACACGTAAACAGTCATGTGATTCATTGTATTGATGGTTTGATCAGATCCACTCCATCACTTGGAGGTACTACATACTTTAAGGCAGGTTATTAGTTGAGGGATATGAAGCACATGTATCTCTCAGACACCCCTGCTAAAAAAAGAGAGTGTCAGGTGGTGGCAAAGCTAAAGGCCACGTACGAATATTGTGTGGATTTTCCAGGAGCTGGGCCCCTCCTCCAGAGAAGATGGAGATTTCCTATGAGACCACACACCACACAGAAAGAAGATGAACTGAATGCTAAGAGGAGAGGTAGAGAGACATCTCAGTCCCTGTGTGTAAAGGAGTGACCAGGGTACTAGACCAACACATCAGTGCAAAATACAAATAAATGGTAGAGAGGAAAAGCAGAAAAGAGGAGTGATAAACTATGGGCCATGAGAAGATCTTTAGGTGGAACAAACAGTTTGCACTGTTACTTACCTGCGGGTGTTGCTTTGAACCCATGAAGAGACACCTGATGGTCTTTCTCTGTGGATTGCTCCTGTCAGGTGTCCTTGAGTCCATACCAACTCATAGTGACCCTGTGTACAACAGAAAGAACGCACTGCCTGGACCTGCATCATCCTCATGACTATTGGCAAGTTGGAGTTCATCCTTGCAGTCACCATGTCAGTACATCTTGTCAAGGATATTTCTCTTTCTCACAGGTCCCTCCACTTTACCAAGCATAGGTTCTTTTCCAGGCACTGGTCTCTTCTGATAAGATATCTAAATCACGTGGGACAAAGTCTTTCTCTCCTTGCTTCCAAGGACTTCCTGACTGCACTTTCCTTCCCACAGATGGGTTTGTTCTTTTTGCACTCCATGGTGCTTTCTGTTAAAATGATTGTCCATGAAACCCTTTGGTGCAGGTCTACATGTATCACACAAGTCAGAACTGACTAACAACAGCATTGATTATTTGTTTATTTGTTTTTGTATTATAAGTGTAGTATGACATGGGAGTCAAGGTAATTATTTGGACTGGGAATGTGTAGAATTCTTGCAATAGTTTGGGACTACATTTCCCAAATGTAGAAGTTCTGACCACCTCAATGCTTCATTGTGTATTAATTATTGTTTTTTCATGTCTTACACTGATGGATAGACTATTTCTGTCATCTATAAGGTAGAAGAATAGGCATCATGATAGTGGGGATGGGGATGAGAGGAAGCATGACAGAAATAGAGGGAAGTTGTATCTTGGGTGCTATAGTGTACCCTGACTGGCTTGTGACCCTTGTGTAAGGGAATTTCCATTTGTCTGCGGATTGCCTTTGGGTCTCCACTCCGTACTCCCCCTCATTCACATTAATATGATTTTTTGTTCTGGGACTTTGATGCCTGATACCCGATCCCATCAACATCTCATAATCACACCGGATTGTGTGCTTCTTCAGTATGGACTTTGTTGTTTCTTAGCTAGATGGCCACTGGTTTATCTTCAAGCCTTTAACACTCCATACACTATATCTTTTGATAACTGGCCACTATCAGATTTCTTCACCACACTTGCTTATGCATCCATTTTGTCTTCAGTGATTCTGTCAGGAAGGTGAGCATCTCAGATTATCAGGTAATTAGAACAAAGTGTTGAGGGTGTACTTGAGTAGAAATGCCCATCTGCTACCTTTATATTTACCTATACTTTTATATTTAAATATATGCACATAGATCTAGTTCCCTATCATTATATATAAATATATTTACATATGAACATACCTCTACTTAGACAACTATAAATGCCCTTAGTCTCTTAGTTCTTTCCTTTTTCTCCTGTACTTTCCTCTTGTCCCACTATAATGTTTGGCCTTCAATCAAGTTTCAGTAATTCCACTTGGTTACATTGCCCTTGATCAAGTCCTACCAGGCATCCTACACCCTCCTTGCCATTGATATTAGATCACTTGTTGTCTTTTGTCCCTGGGTTTGTTAACACCACACTTCCTTTCCCCCTGCCTCCCCCTTTCCTATGTCGCCCAGGAACTCTCAATCCCACTGCCTTCTTCTCTGGATTGTTTATCCTGGCTCTCTTATCTAGATAGACATGAAGAAACAATAAAAAGCACAAAAACAAGGCAGAGCAAAACAACAAAAGAAAACAAACTAATAAAAGCTATGACAACAAAACTAAGAACAAAAAAGAGAAAAGACTATAAGTAGTTCTGTTTGGTGAGTTTTAGGGGTGTTTTCTGGTCAAGTGGAATGGGGTGCCAAGACCTGGCCCCAAAGTCTATTTTTGGTATTCGCTGGGGACTTCATTGCTTTGCTCCCCTTTCTGCTCTGTGCATGCCCTTCACATTTTGCCCCAGTGTGCTGGGATGGGATTGTCCACGACTCTTGCACTATGTCTCCAATGTTGTCCCTGGTAGCATTATGGGGTCAGTGGGGGATGCCTTGTCTCCTGGTGCACCTGGCTCTATGGTCCTCTCTGTGCATTGGCTGCTCTGAGCAGGAATGCCATTCTTGGGAGTTGGTGGTTCAGGATGTACTCCACTCTCTCCTCCCCTCTTCCTTTGCTTAGATTAGACTTGCCTCTCTCCCAGAGCTGGAGCTTCTGTGCTGTCTTCTGACGTGAATTCTTTTAGGGGGAGGGTGGGTGTCCATGTGGTCACCCCGTCCCTGCCACAGAAGATTCTTACAAAAATTCCTCATGTGAAAAAATTCCAGTCTGTGTTCTTCAAGTTAATCTTTTTTTTTTTTTGAAAGGCAAGACACTGATGGTCTCCTACATAAGCTTTGGATTTGTAACAGTAATCTGGTACTGAGCAAGTATGAGTGGCCTCCTATACTTCTCAGATGTGAAACACATAGGACAAGTAAAAGAGTTAACAACTAAAAAAATGGATTCAAAGGGTTGAAGCCCCTCTCTCTGGAAGAGATCTATCTTTCCTCAAATATATATCCCACCTACTTTTGTTCATTCATTCATCGAATGGATATTTATCTGTTATTAAATACCATGTGTAATACACAACAGAGTGACTCTTTGTTCAATATAACAAAAAACTTCCCTGCCTTACACAATCCTCACAATTATTATCTTTGAGCCCAGCATCCCAGATTTGAGGGTCTTTGTCCTTTCTGCTGTCGCACTACTGAGCATGAAATGTTTTTCCAGAGACTGGTCTCTGACAACATGTACAAAGAATGTGAAACTAACTTTCACTGTTTTTGTTTCTAAGGACCATTCTGGTTATGTTTCCTCTAAGAAATTTATTTGTTCGACTGGCAGTCCCACCATACATCGCTAGGTGCTGTCGACTTGATTCTGACTCCTGGCAATGCTGTGTACAACAGAAGGAAACATCATCTTCCCAGTTCTGTGTCATCTTCACAATTGTTCTATTTGAACCAGCCACTACGGCCATTAATCATGTCACAGGGTGTGATGGGTAGGTTTGTTATGCCAACATGGCCACAGAAGATTGGTGGATCTGTTGTGACGGCACAGCCAATGAGCGCGCAGGATGAGTTGAGGGGCGGATGTGGGAGGGGCTTCGCAGGTTCCGCCCCCTCGCTCGTTTGCTTCCGGATCTTCGGACCAGAGAGCTGCCTTGTTCTTCCTGTGCCTCGACCTC
>PVJH01015158.1:0-54590 GCA_004026705.1 Nesogale talazaci
TGTCAGCCATTCAAATGATGAATTTGAAAAATGTTTCCAAGAATAGAATTGCTGATATGACAAATGTATTAAGTATCATGGAGAATATTGAAGGTGATAAGGTTGTTTTATAAAAAAGAAATCTAAATACCTAGTTTGAAAATTAGATCCTTTTTTAAAATAATTTTATTGGAGGCTCTTACAACTATTATAACATTCATTATATCATCTGTATCAAGCACATTTGTACAAATGTCGCCACATACATTTCCAAACATTTTCCACTTGAGACCTCATAGTATAAGCTTCTCTAAAAAAAAAAAACAACAAAAAAAAAACTCCTCTTTTCCCTCACCCCCTTTTTTTTAAATGAATAATTTTATTGGGTACTCATACACCTCCCCTCATGATCCATACATACATCAATTGTACGCAGACCTCCTTTGCACACTTGTTGTCATCATCACTCTCAAAACATCCTCCCTCCACTCAGGCCCCCAGCTCCACCTCCCCGTATTTCCCTTCCCACCCCCTATGAGCCTTTAATAATTTACAAATTATTATTTCACATCGTACACTGTCCAGCGGGTCCCTTCACTCATGCCCCAGAGAGGATGTCATAGGTAGATCCCTGAAATTGGTTCCCCCTTTCTACTCCATCATCCCTACACCCTCCCAGTATCACCACTCTCATACCTCACCCGGAGGGAGTATCTATCCTAAATTCCCCATGTTTCTGACTCCAGTGTATATCCCCTTTTCTAGCCAGACTTGTCTGGTAGAACCGGGGGCATGATGGTGGAAGGAAGCATTTGAGAAGTAGAGGAAAGATGCATATTTCATTGTTACTATACTATACTTTAATTGGCTCATCTCCCTGCAACCCCTCTGTAAGAGGATGTCACTTCACCTATTGATGGGCTTTGGGTCACCAATCTGTACTCCCCTTTATTTATAATGATATGATTTTAGTTCTTTGATGCTTAACACCGGATCCCTTCAACACCTCGTGGTCACACAGGCTGGTGTGCTTCTTCCATGTGAGTTTTGTTGCTTCTGAGCTGGATGGCAGCTTATTTACTCAAACCTTTAAGACCCCAGACACTATATCTTTTCATAGCTGGTCACCATCAGCTTTCTTCACCACATTTGCTTATGTACACATTTGTCGTCAGTAATCATACCAGGAAAGCGAGCACACAGTATAATGGTTTTTAGTTCTTAAACCCTGATAGGGGCTGAGCCCCAGTGGCATAAGTAGTTGAGTGCGGGACTGCGGCCCATGGGCTTGGTGGTTCAAAACCAGCAGCGGCTCTCAGGAGCAGCACTGGGTAGCGCCCATGACCACCAGAGGCAGTGATGCCAAAAAAAAAAAAACCTGTTAATTGATCCCTTTGACAATTCGTGGTCCTACATGCTGGTGTGCTTCATCCATGTGGGCTTTGTTGCTTCTGAGCTGGATGACCGCTTGTTTACTCAAACCTTTAAGATCCCAGACGCTATGTTTTTTCATAGCCAGGCACTATCAGCTTTCTTCACCACCAATGCTTATGCACACATTTGTCTTCAGTGATCAGGTAGGGAAGGTGAGCATCATGGAATGCCAATTTAATAGAACAAAGTATACTTGCATTTAGGAAGTACTTGAGTGGAGGTCCAATGCCCATCTGCTATTCCACTACTAAGCCTATATGTATAAGTTCATTGATCTGTTTCCCCCATTGTCACATATAAATGTATGCACCTATGTACATGCCTGTATTTAAACCTCTATAAATGCTCTTTACTCCAGTTCTTTCCTCTGAAAAATAGATCATTTTTATTGGTAACATTCCATACATCAATTGTATCAAGCATATTTATACATATGTTGCCTTCATCATTATTTTCCAAAACATTTTCTACTTGAAAAATTACTCTTTTCTTTTGGTACTCCTTAGTAAGTTCCTTCAGGACAAAGATGGTTTTATCTCTGTTTATTGTCCGAAATTACTTGGTACATGATCATTGTCACTAGTTGCTAAGGAATTTACTTTAAATCATGTGGTGGTCATGTACCTATGTCAATGTCATGATTGAGATGTAGGGGTAGAGTCTAGCCTGCTAATCTGGGGATAGCCATTGAGTAGCCAATGAGGCCTCTCTATGAACATGGCTTTTTCCTAAGGATTCTGGGAAGTCTTGTGGTATTTCCCTCGTGGAGATGAGAGACCATTTTTCCCAGTTGTTGGGAGTTGCTCAACTGACAAGACAAGATGGCAGCATCTGAGAAGCTGGAGGAGTTGAGGAGAAGTCACCCAGCCTGCCCCTGATGGAATCAGACCTCTGAAACTGGAACAGTCACAGAGAGACCCCTGCCAGCACTGAGATGTTTCAATCACCAATGGACACTGCTGATGAATCCTGAGCCCTGGAAACAAGGAGCCATGAGGGGACCCCTACCAGCGCCAGGACTCTGCACCCACTGACCTGTGACTTTGTGAGTCAGAAGGTGACTTTATAGATTGGTATCGGACATAGGGGCTAATATCGGATTATGACTTTGAACTGGACTGGGTTGGGATGCTGTCTTAATGTTCCATTCCTCTTGTATATAAACCTTCCCTTTATATCGTGTCTGTGAATTTGTTTCTCTAGTATACTTGGACTAACACAAATCATGACAACCCCTTTTACAACCTATCAAAATACTATCTGGTCCGCTGACATCCCCTTAATCAATTGAAAAAACCATAAGGTTTCCTTTGGTCGGTTTTCAGAAGTAGACTTTTTAACCTGATCCATCTTAGTCTGGAAGCTCCACTGAAACCTATCCAGTATCACAGCAGTACACAAAGATTCCACTGACAGGCAGGTGGTGGCTGTCCATGTAGTGCATTAGAAACAGAACCCAGATCTTCTGCATAGAAGTTGAAAATGCTACCGCTGAATCACCGCTTTCACAGAAGGTTAATTTCTGGGTTAGCGGTCATGACTCATATCTAGATAGGGTTGTTGGATTCCATGGGAGGGTGGGTGGTATGTACGAAGTCATTCTGTTAAGATCAGTATTTCGATTTCACAGCAAGCTTTAAAAATGAAAATGGTAAGAAACATGGAAAGAATGAAGGTCACTGGAAAGTCAGGAAGGCAAACACATTTGATTAGCCAAATGCACCCCGACCACCTTCTTGATGACCTATCCAGGCTTGCAGTTGTCAGTGGTTTCTGGGCAAAATGTCTGGGAGTTCTCGGTGGTATTATTGTGGCTGAAGGTCACAGGGCCCAAGAGAGACCTCTGTGGCTACCATATCCTAGAGGGGCTTCATCCCACTGTGGAGCTAGGATTTGATGTGGTTCTACGGTGACATTGGACGATGGCGTAAGTGTGCTTGTCAGATGATCTGGGTGTATCTGTCTTGTCCATGACAGCTGGTGGGAGATACTGCTGTGTGCTCCTGCCCTCAGCTTCCTGGTAGACCCTTATCTCTGTGCAGACTGGTGCAGTTCATTGGGAACTGGGTTTCTAAAAGAGGGGGGAAGCAACGTGCAGACACCCGGCTGCACAAACTCAGAAGAAAAGCTGCATCTTGACCAGCTCAGCCAAACCTGGAAGGAGAATACAGAGTGAGGAAATTCTTGTAATAGAGCCTTTGACTGTTTGGAGCCTTGTGAATGTCTAACTAAGAGAAGAGAATGAGAGCAATAAGAAGCTAGCAAATCAATGTCTGAATGAAGAGACAGTGGAATACTCCCAGCAAGGAGAGGAGAAACACGGGTGTCCCTGAAGGAGGTCCTGTAATCCCTCTGTCACAGAGTTTCCTCAATCCCAGTGTGTTCCTGATCGATCCCAAGAAAGGACCTCAGTCCTTCCAGTGTCCTTCTCTGCTCCACCCGGCCTCCTGAGTTGCCAGGCTGGCCGCCGTATCTATCTAATCTTTACTGGACGGTCATAAGGTTAACAGACACGGGGCTGCTCCCCTGGTTGGAGCTCTTCCGCCTTCCTTCCTGGACTCAGCGTTCCTCATAGTCACTGCCTCCTCAGATCCACAGGTAACCAGAGGCTAGGACCCCACGCAGAAGATGGGGACGCACCTCATAGCACTGTCACTCCTCCACAGCGACACTTTCCCCCACTTAGAATGGACAGGCTCACATTTCTGTTCTTTCTTACTCTGTTCATTGAGAATCATTTCTCTAAAAAATCCTTGTAAATTGCTTTAGCATTCTCTTCTGCCCTAAAGGACCTGTATGCTCCTCAATCAGTGGTTTGGGTTAGGAGGTGGGATGCCTTTGATAAATTATTAGAATTTAAAAACATACGCAGTTCTAAAAACATAAATCATAAGGTCACGAAGAATAGTCATTTCTAACCTACGCCTTCGTTGGAAGACACACACACATAGGCGATAGCTGTCTCCTAGGATAAAGCCCTACAGACCGGGGGAAATTTGCATCACTTAATATTATATACTAAAATCAAGAGGGTAAAATAAAGGAAACCCCACTTACACCAACACGCAGATGTGCTGGTTCAGCCAGAGCAGCTTGGCTGCCAGCCCGGACCTCCCACCCAGTGGGGGCTTTGGGCAACCCCCCTCAGTTCCCGCATCCCTACCCTGCCCAGAGCCTCGGGACACAGCTCCCCTGCGGCTGAGGCGTAAGCACACCTGCAGGGCGGGGAGGAAGTGGCCACACTCCACACACAGCGGCGCTGTGCCCTGGACACCCCTTCCCTTCCCCCCCGCCCTGCACATGGCTGCTTTCTACGCACCCCGGAGCGCCCGAGGGCTGCGGGGGAACCATGAGGGCAATGTCCAGTGGCTGGGCAGCCCCTGGGGCTTGGAATCCCCTCCTTGGAGAGGGCGGTTGAAGCAGTTGCCCCTCTCCAGCCCCATTACAGGGTGTCTGAAGTGGCTGCTGGTCCAAGGTTGTGAGACTGTGAGTCTGGGGGAGAGGGCGCCCAGCTGAGGAGATAGGAGGTGCAAGGTAAGGACGAGGGGTGGAGTGGGGGAAGGGGCGTCCGTGCTGGGCTTGCACTCAGGACAGTGGTGGGCCCTTCGGGTCCTCCTGGCCTCCCAGAGTGTCTACAAGAAAGGTCTTGAGCAGTGGCTCTCAACCTTCTTCATGCGATGACTCTCATACAGTTTACTCCCTCCCCCAACCATAAAATTATTTAGATTGCTCTTTCATCCCTGTAATTTTGCTACTGTTATGAATCGGGTGACCCCGTCCTCAAGCACCGCTGGTCTAGGAGAAGCATCTAGGTCCCCCGATCTCACACCTTGGTGGGTCAACCCATGAAGGAAACCTTGCTCTATTGGAAACAGGCTTGCCTTGAAAACATACCCCCAACTGCAGGCTTCGGAGGGAAGGATGCGTGTACGTTTTCTTAGGTTCCCCAGCTTCTTGGGCCTTCTGCCCCTGTTCCCCACAACAGAAATATTCTCAGCCCTTCTGGCAATTAAAAACAGTCTGACTGCAGCCCATAACCCAGGAGGAAGTCTAGGTCTCTGCTTTTGGGGCCCTCCCCCCACCCCCTTCCATGGCCACATCATTCTAACGAAACCCCATTTCCCACCCCCTGCAGTATTGCCCACTTTGGATAAGTTGGTTTAACTAGTGAGTGGTTTTCTCTTTGACTTTACCACACATACTCGGGGTCTAATTCAACCTTGGGCTCTTTATGCGCACATTGCAATAATATTGTCAATTCGATGCAAAGCGGTGACTATTGTCATCACTTTCTTTTGCTAGGATCACACTGACCAGCTGGGCTGCTCTCTAGTGTCATCCATCCATCTATCCATCCATTCATTGAGTCATTCCAAAATGAGATGTGACCACCTGATAGTCATTTATTGACTGGCGGTTGGGTAGGAATTGTGAGGACAGATGGCTGGATGTGAAGTTTGAAAGTAGCAGTGAACTCAGAAGAAAGAAAAGCTTACAAGTAAAGATCCATGAATAATTAAGAATGAATAAACGAATAAGAGGGGTGATAGGAAATGAAGAAAATATTGCAGCCACCATATGATGAATGGGGAAAAATAAATGACTCTGTGAACCTCAAAAAATATAAATGACGAATGAACACCAAAGATCAAGTTAGAAAGAACCATAAAGATCAATGGGTCAGAATGGTCTCCACTAACGATTAGGAAACCTGGAATCCCTTGCACATGGGTGAGTGACAGGCACTATTCACCTGGACAGTAATGACTAAGAAGGCTGGATTTTCTTGTCCTGCCTGAATTTTGATCTTTGTTGGAAACTCAATCATGGTTTTAGAAATTAACTGGGGGGCTGAGCCCCGGTGGCGTAGTGGTTGTGCGCGGGACTGTGGCCCACTGGACCTCCTACTCCC
Source organism: Nesogale talazaci (assembly GCA_004026705.1). NCBI lineage: Eukaryota > Metazoa > Chordata > Mammalia > Afrosoricida > Tenrecidae > Nesogale > Nesogale talazaci. The sequence goes on from PVJH01015158.1 coordinate 6,326, forward strand.
ACCACCGGAGAGCAGTGATGTCCCCCCCTCCAAAAAAAATAATTAAGTAAGTAACTGGGATAGTCAACTCCACCCTTTTGAAAAGATTCGATTAGTTGAGGGATTTTGCTCCATCTTCTCTAAAAGACGCCAGTCTTTACTTCTTGGGAAGTCATGTGTTCAGTTCCCCCTACACACACACACACACACACACACACACACACACACACACACACACCTCACCCTGTCCCCTTCTTCCATGCAGGACTAGAAGGTATGAACAAATGACCTTGACCTGTATTGAACAGAGATTGAATAAATGAGATTGAAATGCACCTAAGTGTGTTGCTTATGATGCTGAACAAATTTTGGCGAAGTTTTCAGGCTAAGACACATGGGACAAAAGGCCTTGTCATCGACTTCAGGACATCAGTCACTGAGAACCTAGACATTGCTTCAGTCCAATCCCTGAAAGCATGAAGTCTTCATGAGTTGGGGGCCTACTAGACAGCAGCCATCAACCACAACAATAACTCCCCCCCCCCCAATACAAAAACAGTTATCATGGAATCCACTCCAACTCAGAGTTTTTATGGGCTGTGACCACTTGAAGACAGGTGACCAAGCCTTTCTTCGTAGGCACATTTGGGTGGGTTCAAACCAGCAACCTTTAGTTAGTTAGCCAATCATTTAACCATTTATGCCACCCCAGAACTCCCAGCATCTCCAGCCTCCGGGTGATTATTTCTTTATTAAGGTTCAAGTCGAGAGTACCAGAGATTGTCAGATGAGGAACTATTGCTGTAGAGACTTTACCCCTTGATCTTAATACATTACTTTTTTTTTAATGAAGGAAGAAGTGAGGTCTGTCATGGGGTGGTCTGCTTTTAAAAATCTAGACCTAGAATGCCCCGTCTGACACTCTGTAAACAGGAAGGCTCTGCTCCCAGACGCACAGTTATCTGCCCAGCTTCCCTCACCAAGCAGCAGCATATTTGTTCACAAGGTTCTTGGCTCCAGGCTCCAGGGCAGAGCTGCCAGACAAGAGGCATCTTTCCCAGAAGTCCTTGGAAGGAGTACAATCCAAACTTGTCTCCAGGATCATCTGGCAACGAAATCCACCCAGGCTGCCTGTGTGATAGGACCTCAGTGGTTTTATGGGAGAGATGGTAAACTCACTCTGTGAAAGGGAGAATAAGACCAAGTCCTGACCACCCCACTCATCAAACCATTCATTCTCACAGGAAGCAATTATTAAGCACTTGTTTTGTCTCAGGCCCTTCACTAGAACAAAGGTCAACAAAACATCTTTGGCTCTGAGTGAGGTAGTTTAGTTTTCCCTATGCCCCAGTTTCCTTTTAATTTTAGATTACAATTTGATGCCTCAAAACCGTTCGTAAATCAATAGTTATATGGACAGAAATAGTTTTTAGTAATTTCTTGACACACATTAGTTTCTTTATTATTATTAATCATTTTATTGGGGGGCTCTTACAAACCTTATAACAATCCAGAATTCGATTGTATTAAGCACATTTGTACATGTGTTGCCATCCACGTTTCCAAAACATTTTATTATTGTTAACAGTCCAACTCCTAACCCACTATACCGCCGGGGCTCCCTCATTTCCAAAACATTTTCTTAACACTTGAGCCCTTGGTATCAACTCCTCTTTTCCCTTCTCCCTCCCCTCCCCACTCATGAATCCTTGATCAATTAAACACTATTATTGCTAGTTCATATATTCCATCATCCGTTGTCTCCCTTCACCCACATGTCTGTAACTCATCCCCTCAGGGGGGTCTATCTATCCAAACTTTTTGATAAGTGCCCCCTTTCTTTCCCTTCCCTCCTCCCCCACCTACCCTCTACCCTCATTATAGTGCTACTCTCACTACAGTTCTTGAGGGTTTTATCTGTCCTGGATTCCATGTGTCGACAGTGCTTATCTGTACTCCAGTTTAGCCAGATTTGTAAGGCAGAACTAGGTCATGGTAGTGGGGAGAGGGGATGCATTCGGGAACCAGAGGAATGATATGTGTTTCATCAGTGCTATACTGAACCCTGGCTGAATTGTCCCTTCCTTGTAACCCTTCTGTGGGGGGATGTCCAGTTGTCTACAGATGGGTTTTTGAGTCTCCACTCCAAAATCCCCTCGTTCACATGGGTAAAAATTGTTTGCTGTGGATCTTTTGATACCCGAACCCATCAACACCTCATGACACGCAGGCTGGTGTGCTTCTTTCATGTGGGCCTATTTGCTTCCTGGTGAGATGGCCACTTGTTTAGCTTCAAGTCTTTAAGATCCCAGACGATATATCTTTTGATAACTGGGCACCATCAGCTTTCTTCACATTTGCTTAAGCACCCATTTTGCCTTCAGTGGTCATTGTTGGGAAGGTTAGTAGCAAAGAGTGCCAGATTATTAGAACAAAGTGTTCTTGTGTGTAGGCAGGCCTTGAATAGAGGCCCAAAGTTCGTCTGCTATCTTAATACTTACATATAAATAGATGTATATTGGTCTCTGTACCTATCATATAAATTAGTATAATTGCATATAAACATGCCTATAAGCTATACCTCTATAAAAAGCTTTTGCCTCCTAGTCCTTTCCTCTGTTTAGCCCTTCATCCTCCTCCTGTCCCACTGTCTTGCTCATGTTCCATTCAGCTCTGTGTAATTCATCTCAGATATATTACACATTGGTTTCTTATAGCCCATTATTCCAGCTGAGATTCACTTCTTTTCTTATTGGAGAATAATATCCCCTGTCCACTCTTTCAGAATGAGTTTATAGATATTAAAGCTTCTCAGTCTTTGTAGGGCTAACTATGTCTTTAGTTTAATTCAAATATCAAATGGTAGATAGACTGAGAATGAAATTCTAAGATGAAATATTACTTTCATCAGCACTTTGATGCTATCATTGCATTACCCTCTTTCAGGCCTTATAGCAGAGAAAATGCCTGACTGATTCTCATGCTTTGTGGGTTACCTGCCTTTTTCTCACTAATAACTTTAAGGATTTTTCTTTTTCTTAACTACAACCTATTTAGATATGGAATTTCTTTTGTTTTATTTTTCCATTTGTTTCACTTGTAATTCTTCTCAAGACTTGGCAGCCTCTTTAATATGAGGACTTGTGTTCTGAGCAATTTTGTGGTGATCTTAATTTCTTTAAATCCCATCCTTTGATTGTGTCTCTTTGTGATAGGTCTATTATGTATTTTGTGCCATGATTCTTTTCTTCCCTGTAATATTGCTCATCGACTTTAATTCTATATTGGAAAACACTTCAATAGCATCTTCTAGGACACTAATCACTTTTCTTTCATATCTAAACTTTTATCTGCTTAGCTGATGGCTTTTTATTTCCTGGGTGAAATATTAGTTCATGACTAATTAGCATCCTTAGCTGTTAACTGAAAGACTGCCAGTTCAAGTCCACTCCGTGCCTTAGAGCCTTGGATGAAAGATTTAATGATCTCTCTCTCTCTCTCTCTCTCTCTCTCTCTCTCTCTCTCTCTCTCTCTGAAAGATCACATTCATTGAAAACTCTATGGAGCACAGTTCTATTCTGACATCCATAGGGTCACTGACTGACACACACAAAATCAGAATCCAACCATTCACACTCTGAGACTATTAAACATACTTCTCCTGAAGCATTCTTCCTCGAATCTGCATTGTGTATTCCTGGGTGCAGGGTCTTCTCTTTTTATATGGGTTGTTTCTCTTTAGGAGTGTTGGTTTTCCTCAAAAGTTGAGTCACTGTTTCAAAATTATGGTTTTGAGTTCTAGAGCAAAGTCCCCTTTTATACCCCCCCCCCACTCTTGCTTGCCTTCAGTGGTAACTTCTTGTTACCACCTTGCCCGCTTTTCGCTGTGGTCTTGAGTGTTTCCTTCCTCTACCCCAGCCTATGACTAGGACTTCCTGTCTTGCTTTCACCTTTCAGGGATTGTCACAGGTGTTTTTCTCTACACAGAGTACTCACTCTCTTTTCAAGAGTGGCCACATCCTCACCAACTTTTAGATCTTTTTCATCATTTCTATGTATATGAAGCAAGATAGAAGCGACCTCAGTGTGTGCATGCTCCATCTTGACACGTGAAGTCAGTCACAGAGTCTGTGTCTGTCCTCCTAAGAATTTAAACTGAGGAGGAATTGAGCAGATGCATCTTACGGGCATTGATCATAAACTCCAGTCCGGCATAAAGACTGGAAGTAGGAAATGTTGGGAAGTGCCTAGGTCAGGGTTCAGCAAGCTTTTGAGACAGAAGGGCCAATTCATTCTTCACAACAAATTAAAAACTACCCCAAAGACATAAATATATCTAGGGGCTGAGCTCCGGTGGCGTAGTGGTTGAGTGCGGGACTGCGGCCCCATTGGCTTGGCGGTTCAAATCCAGCAGCAGCTCTCAGGGAGCAAGGCTGGGTAGCTCCCATGACCACCAGAGGGCAGTGATGCCCCCCCCAAAAAAGAGACCACTGACACATAAATATATCGTTACAAAAAATGAAGTCACCATGATCTAAATTATATCCTTCAGAATTTTTCAGTTTTACTTCAGAGCCGCAAGTAGGTACCAGAAAAGCCCACTAAGGCTCAAAAGACACAGTCTGCCGACCCCTGGCCTCGGTGAAACACAATGATAAAGAAAACAATAAAGGAAGTGGTCATGGGAATGGCCAGAAGGGAGACAAGCCAAAGAATAGAAAAATGGCAGCACTGGGAGCCTGGTTCAGTAAGGGAAGGATGAGGGAGAGGTTTGTGATAGACGTTGTTTACCTGGTTTCAGACTTTGCCTAATTGATAAGTAAATAGTAATGCCTTTCTCGGCGGGGTGGGGGGGTGGGAGGGAGCAAAAAAAAAAAGCAAGTTTGGGGGAATAGATGAGTCCAGTGTTTGGCACATAAAATTTGAGTTTGAAGTGTCTGCAGACTACCCATCTGTGAATATTTAATTGATGTAAAGAGGTGAAGACTGAGTAGCTTGGCTGGAGGATCAGGAACATGGTGTTACAACATTCAATGAAGAAAATTCCAAAGAGTGGGTGTCAGCAGTGACAATGACACCCAGGGGATGACGGATAAGAATTAGCAGTCTACACTATATATGGCGACACTAAAGCTTTACAGGATCAATTGTGGTGCAAATTTTAAACTAAAAACAAACCAGTGAATTTAATAGAATGGATAAGGTGAAAGTGGAGAAAACGAGCAAGAAATATACTTTCAAAATCGTTTTCAGTAAAGAGAACAAAAGCATTGGAACGAATAGTAGCGGGAGGATGAACATTAAAGGAAAACTTAATGTTTAAGTAAGGGGTAATTTTATGTAATTATAGACTGAAGGTATATTTTGAAGATATAGTACATAATAGAATGGTTAATGGAGCAAAGCTACCTAAGAAAGTAGAAATGATGAGCATTGGATTTCATTGACTAAGATGAGGTGGAAAGAGTTCATGACAATGAGACCTACGATTAGTTAACAGTGGAAGGCGTCAGGGGAGTTTCATTCCCAACTGCCTCACTCTGCTCACATCAGCAAAGAGAGGTGCTCTCCTTGCTTTCAAACATTTCTGCTGCCTCCTGCGAAACCCCAGCCCAAATGGAACTCATTCATTCCACCTGTTAGATGGAAGCATCATCCCTGCACACCTCAACTTATATTGGGCACTTTGTCCACCCTTCTTCCCAAGGGCTATGGACCTGGAATCTTCCTTACCCTCTGCCTCCCCCAGAACAGTCCTTTCCAGGCTGCCTCAGCCAACTGCTCTCAAGACGCTTGCATGTTTTCCCATCTCCTTTCTTCTCGACATTTTCCACGTACCATCCTCTTAATATAAAACAAACGTTCAGAGATATTTGCCTCCTCATTCTCATCTTATAGCCTCCCCTCAGAATATTTTGTAAAGCATCTGTGTTAGGCATGGAGATGCTTGTACAGGGAGAGGTTTATCTACAAGAGGAAATGAACACTGAGAAAACAGACCAGCCCAGTCAGATCAAGACCATAAGTCTGATATTAGCCCATATGCCCGATAACAATCTGTAAAGTCCTCTTCAGACTCACAAAACACATGCAGTGATGCTGAATGTAGAAGAGCACAGGTCAGTGGGTAGAAAGTCTTTGGATCAAGAGGTGTTGTAAGCATCTCACTTGTGGCGGGGGTCTCCGTGTGTCTACTCCAATTCCCAGGGCTGGCTCAGGTAGGTCCATGTGGCTTCTCCTCAGGGATGTCTCTCAGGAAATGAGCCTTGTCAGCAGAGAGTCTCCAAGGAAGTGAAGTAGTGAGAGTTTCTCCTGCCTCCCAGGAGGAGAGTCTAGCGTTTCCCCAGAAGCCTCCTGGGAAGAGCATGCCCACAGAGGTATCATTGACTGTCACCTGATTGACAGACTAGACTCCACCCCTTCACTCTCAATCTTCAAATAGACAAAAGATTATATATCTTCCACAGCATTCATTTTCATTGCTGCTAAGAGCCTAACTTTGACAAGGTTACCAGTGATTTTCAGTCCATGTCTATTTTTGTTCTATTTGTAACCTCAAAGCTCAGGTGACTACTTCTTTTTTCCTTCTTTTCTTCTTCTTCATTCCTTCCTCTTGCTCCTTCTTTTTTTTTTTTTTTAGTAGTATCTTTCTATAGCTCTTTTTTTAAGGTCTCTGTGAAATCACACTCCTGGTTTTCCATCCACCACACCAGTTGTCCCTTCCAGACTCCTGGTTCTTTCTACTCTGCTTGATTAGATGTTAAATTGACCCAGGGCTCAGTCTTCCATTTACTTCTCCATCTGCATTCTCTTCTTAAATGAACTCATCTTTTACATCAATATCTGATAAACAATTGAAACATAAAGTAGACCAAGAGAACTCTTGATTTCCCACCTCCCTAAGTCTGTATTTTCCCTAGTTAAACCTGATTCCTAACTTTATCTCTAAAATAATCCATTTCTCTTCATATTTTACAACACCTACCTGGTTTTAGCCACGATCTCTTGCCCAGACTGTGACAATGGCATCTTCCACCCTGATAATAAAACCACTGAAGCTAGGAGTGCGATCATAAAGTATGATGAAGAAATGAGAGGATGCCAAGCTATCAAAAAGAATAGTGTGTGGGGTCTTAAAGATTCATCTTCAAACAAGCAGCCACCTCAATGAGGAATCAACTAAGTTCACATGAAAAAGGCACACCAGCCTGTGTGATCGAAGGATTATAAATAATTAGTCCAAATCCAAAGGAGGGGGTGGTCTCAGAGCTTCCATTGTGAACACCCGGTTTGCAGAAGCCTGTCAATGACAATGGAAGCCCCCAATCCATTTGCAGGATCCACGCAAAATTTAAACTTCTGACCATAGTTCAGGGAAGTGAGTAGCCTTGTTGTCAGGTAGCATTGCATTGTTGATTATGGCAGGTAGTTAAGTCAAAATGTAATAGCATTTGAATTCCCTTTTTACCCAACCTACAGTTGCTTTAGTTTTAAAAAAAAAATGGAGAAACACATGACTTACCGTATTTATTGGACCATAAGATGTACTTTTTCCCCACAAAGTGGGGGAAATGGGGCTGAGCCCTGGTGGCGTAAGTGGTTGAGTGCAGGACTGCAGCCCGCGGGCTTGGTGGTTCAAATCCAGCGGCAGCTCTCAGGAGTGGCACTGGGTAGCGCCCATGACCACCAGAGGCAGTGATGCCCACACACACAAAAAAAACTTAAGATAGGCAACTAAGTTTTATAATCCATATTTCATATAACTTTGTAAGATAGGTTAGATATTTTAACCTTAAAAAAAAAAGTGGGGGAAATGTTCTGGGGTACCACACCTTTGTCTGTCTTATGGACGGACCCCAGAACATTTGTTTATGATCCCATGCGCCTACCTTCTGTCTCCTGCTGTTTGCATGCTGTGAATTGCTGCGTGTTGGGGTGAGGGGTAGGCGAGCCCTCCTCCTGTAGGCTCAGTGTCAGTCAGGTCACATGATCAGCACAACACATGCCTCCCCTCGTTTGTTAATGAAAGCGATGATGGTTCTTAACACCACTGTTGAGTTTGAGCTGTTGAATATTACCGTCTTTTGCTTTATTTTAATAAATATTTTTGTGTACTGCTACTATTTGGTTCAGAATTTTGTTTGTTTGTTTGTTTTCCTGCTCTAAAAACTGGGTGCATCATATGGTCAGAAAAATACAGGAAGTCTCTAGTGAATCCTGCCTGACCATAAATCAGAGATGCCAATAGTCTTGCTGTTTGCTGAATGCATTGGAAAGTAGATTATTGTAGATGCCGCCAGGTTAAAACTTAACACTTTTTCACTTGATCACCTTTCTGATCCATTTAAAATCTGTTCTATATAATCTGTTTTTTATCTTCTACTTTCTTTTTGAATGAGGTTTTTCCTCTGTTTTATTTTGTTATCATTGTTAGACTCTTTTATTTTTGTCCTCCCATGCTTTCCTGTATACAAAATCCAGGATAGGTAAATCTATGTAAATACTAACTGGATTCATGTTTCCTTGAGGTTAGGGCAGGGGAGGGTGGGAGAAAAAGGGGAGCTAATAACAATGAGGAGAAGAAGAAACGAAATGTTTTAAAATTGCAGTAATGACTGTACAACTCTTCTTCACATGATTGAACAATTGAATTGCATGATTTGTGAATTACATGCCAGTAAAACTGTTAATTAATTAAGCAATCCCTAAATATCAACACAAAACCAAAACAGTGACATCTCTCTGACTCCCTTCCATGCATTCGGGCTTTCCTACTATCAGCGACAGTGGTAGAGGGGCAGGCACCATTTGGCGTCGTCATGCTGATGTCGCCTTGAGTGGGCGCTAACCTGACAGCAACTAAGAAATGCATAACAGCCGCTTAATCCCTCGACTGCATTTTTTTTTAATTATCCTCTACGACCATCATTTTTAAATATAGTGGCCTATTGTGGTTTTTATCTGGCTTCCTGCTACCCCTAAAGAGGAAGAAAAGCTTTTTAAGATGGGCAACCCTGTCCAGACGCACTGCTCGCTGAGACATGCTGCTTACCTTCAGGTGGCTTCCGCCTCAGGGTGACCCGATGACCACGTCTTTCTTCGGAGGCACCGCTGCGTGCGCTCAAACCCCCAGCCTTGCAGGTAGCCGTTGAGCAAGTCAACCGTTCGCACCACCCAGAGGCTCCATCTGGGACACTTCAAAAAATATTTGTTGAATGAAGGCAAGGTCGGCTTTTAAGAGCAAGTTTGAGAAGGAAGCGATTGGGGAGAGGGATTTGGATAGTATTTAAAGGGAAACTGCGCGGCTGGTGAACAAAGGAAGGATAAAAGGTTGCCAACTCACCCTGTGAAGCTAAAGACAATTGAAGTTGGAGGCTGAGCTTGGCAATGACCTCCATCTGCGCTGCTGGGTGATTTCTCTCCAACAGGGCTCAAGAATCTCGAAATAAAAATGAAAACAAGCCACCCCTGCAACAACCCCAGCTCTCAAATGGCCTCTGTTTCTTCCCTTGATTAAAGTCTCTGTAAGCATGAAAAACATGTGATACTTCAACTCTACTCAGGAAAGTAGGTGTTTAATTCTGTGGTGGTTGTTAAATTAGTCGTTAACTACTCCCTGTCTCTTCTGTTCAAGTTCAGTTTTGCATATTTTGTTACATTGATAAACTACTTCTTTCTACTTGATAATATTCTTTTAGCATGTTTCTACATTCATTCTAAGCATAAGTAAATTAGCTTATTTATATCTACAGGATCCCATTTGTGATGAATAGGCTTTATTTTTCCCTATAAATGTACATTTCTCAAGGGCATGTTCGATGTTTGGACATTTTTCATCAAACTTTCCCCATTTTCACCAGAACAATGCCACTCAATTGATACTCCATAAAGAGGAGTTGATTATGTCAGACTCCATTAGGAGAAGTGATACACAGGGCGGGGTCCCAAGGGAATGGGCTATTTGAAGGGAAGGTATTCTCACGCCAGACAACTTGGCACAAGAGGCGCTTCAGTTTGCAGATTAAGAGACATTCTTTAATGGGCTGCTGGACAGCAGCCTCCCACTCTGGAATCAGAGAAACCCAAATCACTAGGCAAATGTTGGCTACGCATTTCTGCACAGCTTATTTCTTTTCAATCTTGCTGTGTGGATATAATAATCTTTTATCTTTAACTGATTCACTCACCAAACATTTATCGAGCAGTTCTACTATGTGAGACACTGGTAAGGGCTCAGAGATTGCAAAGATGAATGAAATCTAGATTCTGCTTTCAAAGTAGGTCGTACAGAGACTGATGGAATAGCAAGGCAATGGTTCTTAGTCACACTTCATGTATGGAATTGAATTCACTTATAGTAAGAATGAAAATAAAACCTACATCTCAGATATCTACATTATGATTTTTGACAGTAGAAAAACTAGTTATAAAGTAGCAAAGAAAATAACTGTATGGTTGGGGGTCACCACAACATGAGGAACTGTATTAAAGGGCCACGGCATGAGGAAGATTGAAAACCAGTGTCCTCATGGGAGAAGAAGTGACTGCTATCCCCAAATTATAGAATTGGTGGTCATTGGACTTTGATTCAGATCTCTTGCTTTTAGGGTGTCCAGTAAATGGTCTCTTGGCACTACCACATAGTTATTATTGTAATTAATTCTCTTCCTGCTTGCTCTGACACATCTGGAAGACATTGTTCTTCCTTTGGGAATGAGGGTCACTAGAAGTTTTGTCCTATCGCCAACACCCACTGTTCTTGGGAATAGTGTCCAGTCACTTAAATGTTTAATCTATACCCTTATTAACAAATCGTGTATGGTGATCTGAAAAGCGAGCATATGCATGTATGATATTGTCAACAGTGTTTTAAATTCCACACCATTGGTTAAATTAATGACATTATCAATATAATTACCTTATGCCCCAGGGAGATGATTCTGCATCATAAAATGATAATGATGTCTCTAAAATGAGCTGTGTGTGTGTATAATATATATGTTATATATATAGCACAGCTATATGAATGGATTTGGGGTTTGTACTTAGTTCTTGCCCCAATCTAGAAACAATTGGTTCCTATGGTTTGGCCTACCCAATACTGACCCTCATGAAGAGGTTACTGAAGATATGGGTGTTACAGCAACGTGTGGTGAAGAAGCTAGATGGTAAACCAAGCAATCATCTAAGTAAGCTATCAACTAAATCCACATTGGAAGAAGTGCACTAGCCTGTGTGATCCAAGGATGGTAAATAATAAAATCTACACCCAAAGAAAAGAATGATATCAGAAATTAAATTTTGTTTAGCCAACAGTGGAAGTCCAAAATACATTTGCAGTGCTCTCACATGGATTAAGCTTCTAGTGAATGCCCTCTGACCAGAATGCAGGGATGTGAACAGCCTTGCTCACAGATGGAACATTATAAAGTTCATTATGATAGGTGTAGTTAGGTTAGAATGTAATATCTAATCACTTGATCTCCCATTTTACTCATTTTAAAGTTGTTTTGGTTTTTAATATTTTCTGCTTTTTAATTGAAGTTTTTCTCATTTTTTGTTCATCATTGTTGTTGGGTTTCTTGTTTGTTTGCTCCCTGTTTATGTTTTATATTGTTTTCTATATCTGAAACCCAAGAAAAGTAGATCCGTAGAGATAGCAATTGGATTATTAATGACCTAGGGGCATGACGGGTGGGTGGGAGATGAAGAGGCTAGAAACTAATAACCATGACTACAAGAAGAAAAGTTTCTGAAATTGTGGGGGTGATTGCACAACTCCTCAATTTGAGTGACAGATTCAGTTGTATGATATGTGAATGATTTGCTAGTAAAACTATTTTAAAAACGAACATACATGACTTGGATCAGGAAGACCTTAGTCTTCAGGGTGACATCGTTGCTTTTAAATACATTACGTCTTTGGCAGCAACTTTGCCCAGTGCAATACATCATTTGATCTCTTGACTGTTGATCCCAGGAGGATTGATTGCAGATCCAAGTAAAATCAAATCCTTGACAACTTCATTCATTTCTCCATTTATTATGATGTCATGTGTTGGTCTGGCTAAAAATGTTTGATAAACAAGACACACTATTAATCTTTGGGGGATATTTCATACTTATGTGCAAATTTTTCATAAATGAATTTAAGGACAGTCCAAAATGGTGATTCCTTGAACAAAAACTTTTCTAAGAAAATTACTGATCTCTGGTGGGATTTTTGTTTTAATGGTGAGACAGTATTCTAATCATTCTTTTTGAGAGAATCTCTGTAGACTTCCACCACAAGGTGCCAGGGGATGTGAGCTATTTTCTGTTTCAGAGTACATTCCCAAGAGGTTCTTTATTTTGGAATGCTCTGCTTCTTCATGTCTTCTTATTTTTAATTAAAGATAAGTTTTATGGGAGGAACCAATCTCAATGATTGATGCATAACACCCCCCCCCGGGGTGGGGCAGTGAACAGCAGAAACATGGGTGAAGGGAGACAGCGGTCAGTTTAAGATATGAAAACAATAACAATTTACAATTTATCAAGAGGTCACAAGGTGGGGAGGATGAGGAGGGAAGGAGAAAGGAGCTGATACCAAGGGCTCAATGAAAGTAAATGTTTAGAAAATAGTGATGCCAACATATGTACAAACTGGATATATATGTACAAACTGGATCATACTGGATATAACTGATGTATGGAACATTGTAAGAGCTGTTAAGAGTCCACAGTCAAGTGATTTTTTTAAGAAAAGTTTTACCAAGGGGCCTCACAAAGGATGCATAAGTTTTCCTTTCATCTCTTAGTTCCATTTTTCTGTGAATTTTTTGAAGCCCCTTTTATTTTCTTATTCCTACACTTTATTTTCTGAGTTGAAATAAGAGAGAAACTTGAAAAGGGGCTATAAAATTTAAATTAAATTAAAATCACAGTTACCAGATCACCAAGAGGTAACTTACAATATGGTGCCTAATGTTACCGTCATAGCTAGGTACACAAGCAATGGTTTTATTTACAAAAATGAGGAAGTTCTCTGTTTTGGTAAACCTGATGTTTTCAACTTATAAGCGTCTTGCCATCTTTTAGCAATAATCCTGCACATTTTCTGTTGCCTGTCTATTTCTCAACTTTAAGGCAGCACCCCACATCAGTGAACCCCTCGATTGCTGAAATTTTGTATGTTTTCCAATCAATTGATCTCACAACAACTATCGTGCCAACTCTGGATAGCTTTGTAACTAAGTCTGGGTACAAGGAGCACCAGTAGTGCAGGGGGTTAAGGCACAGTCGATAGCCAAAAGGTTGAGGGTTTAAGCCCATCAGCGGCACTGTGAGACAAAGATGAGGCGGTCTGCTTCTGGGAAGATTTACAGACCCAGAAACCCTACAGAGTGGTTCTCCTCTGTCCTCTGTAAAGCCCTGCTGGCATAGGGGTTGCATCTTGGACTGCCAATCACAAGATCAGCAGATCAAAACCACCAGCCGTGGCTTTCACTTCCCAGGAAGAGTTACCATCTTAGAGGCCCACAGTGGCCGTTCTTGTAGGTCCCTATGAATCCGCAACTCAGCGTCAGTGAGTCACAGTGTCACTAAGAGGCAGAATTGATCAGTCACTGTCTGTAGTCACTCTCCTTTATTTCCTGGAGACAAGGTCTTATCAATGTAATTTCTGAGTCACAAACCCTCCACCATTTTATATGCCTGGGGCTAGCCGGTCTTCCCATATGACTGCACATTTTCAATCCCACCAGGAGCCTAGAAAAGTTCCCTTTGTTCTGCTGCCAGGTTCAGTCACAGCATCTGCACACCCCTAACCCGTGATGAGATTTCCCTTTCCTTCCTTGGCGTCTGTAGCTCAGTCACTGTTCCAGAGAGACAATTACACTGAGAGGTCAAGGGCACAGACAGAGGATGGAACCAGACTGCCTGGATCCAGTTCTTTCTTTTCTGCCATTTGATCTTGAGCAAGTAACTGTGCTTCTGTTTCCCCACTGGAATAGCTCAAGTGTCTTACACCTGACAATGAGTGGAATGGACAGCAGTTCCCACTCATCCCTCAACTTCATGTAAGGAAGACCAGGAGATCCCCTTCCACATTGATTGCAGCCTAGGAAACCTTGGGGAGCAGTTCTACTGTCTAACACACTGAGTTGGCATGACTGGGAATCGGTTTAGCTGCAGCTAGCATCAATAACAAAAGCAGGATAATGTATAAGTCACAGAGCAATTTTAGCATTGCATTAATTTATACATGAGGCAAAACACTTCATATAGTGTCTGGTTCATGGGAAGCACTTGGTAGATAGTAATTATTTGCCTGTTTAAAAAAAAACCAATATTGAGAAGCACCTTTTTCAGGATATTAGTTATATCTTGGTCATATATATTTTGAAAATTTTTTTCTGGGTCTTCTGATATCAGGATCTTTCATAATAAAATCTTTACTTGAGAGGTTGGAGCACGATAGGGAAAAAAATCTGTAAGAGGACCAGATTGTCTTCAAGCAAACTTTTATTCTTCTTGAGAGGTTCCAGATGTGGGTTGAATGTTTATTTCTTATAAAGATTTGATCAGGGGGCTGAGCCTCGGTGGCATAGTAGTTGTGTGCGGGACTGCAGCCCACAGGGTTGATGGCTCAAATTCAGCAGCAGCTCTCCAGGAGCAAGGCTAGGCTTCCTACTCCCACCAGGACAGTGATGCCACACATAAAAAAAAATTGATCAGGAAAGACACAGAGGCTGAAATGCTTTTCCTTAGGGAACCCTCTTAAACCAAAGCATACTGACCTGGTGTAATAAAGATTTTCTTCCTGTTTACTTTCCCTTCATCTAAGAAGAAAGTATTTATAGGCATTAGTGACTCCCTTCACTCATTAGAAAGGCAATGATGCACTCAGAAAAGAAATAATACAGTTCCAGAGGTAAACTTTACCGGGAAGTATACACAGGCCTAATATAAAAAGAAACTTTATAACCCTTTAAGGAACTTCCAGGGTCATTAGTAATTACTCATTGGATGTGCATTCACTCTGAGTTTGGTATGAGGAAAAATTGCACATGGGGAAAGATTGGATTAGATAAACATTGTGACACTTTTAGACTAAGACTTATTTTCCTCTCAATCCAACCTATACTTTTAATATGCTCTTCTGTCATGTTCATTAATTACTCTCTCAGTCCTTGATATCTCTCCCTTTTCCTTCCATCAGGCTAATAATACACTCTCCTGGAACTCCTGTGATAGCTGAATTTCAATGTGATACACACAGGTTTCCAAGACCAGAAGAGGTTGTGCATTTAGCCCTTTGTATTAGTTTGACTTTTTCCTGAATGTTCCAAAGAACGCCTGCTGTCCTATCATTGTTGAAATTAAAAAATTTCTAGATTTGACTGGGGAAAATGGCCACAAATTAATAAACCAAGTAATTCCTCTGCATCAGTATTGGAGAAAATCAGGCTGAGAGTGTATTCTAAGTAAATAAGGGTAGGGTGCCCCACTTGAGACAGTATTCTGCATTTGTCTCAAAGTAGGATATCTAGAGTTGTAGCTAAAATCTCACTGTTGTGACTTCAAGTTGGGGTTCTTTGGGGTATGATGTATACCTGCTGTGGATTAGGAGTTGGGCTGCTAACTGCAAGGTCAGCGGTTCAAATCCATGAACCTCTCTGTGAAAGAAGAATGAAGCTGTCAGCTCCCTTAAAGATTGATAGTCTCGGAACCCCTGTGACTGAATGGCAGTGTGTTATGTTTTGGGGTGTGTGGCGATGTTTATAGCTCGCCAAGGCACTGTTACAGTGCAGTAAATTAAGTGTTGAGCTGCTCGTGTGTGCTGTGAACCCCATCAGCTTTTCCACAGCTGAAAGATGAGGCCATGGGCTTCGCCAGTTATCTAGATTCTTGCAAGCTGTGTCCGTTAGCTCTGTCCAATGGGTCCGAGTCAGAATTGAGTGGGAGGGGTCTTAGTTTTGTAGCTTGCTCTAGTATTATTCAAACCTCCTCCAAATGAAGCCCGTCTCAAGAATGAACAAGCATTTGATAGATGCCCATTGGACAAGAAGTGACAATGACTGTAGAACCCACAAGTAATGCAGTTGATGAGGACGTTGAGTACTGCTCAGAAAATAAGAGAGAAAAGAGTTGTTATTATTGTTAGGTGCTCTTAAGTTGATTCTGATTCAGGGCAACCCTGTGTGATGGAATAACACTGCCACATAAGAGGATCCAGGATGTGGCACTGCCCAGGACGTGTTGGGACTGCTGACTGCAAGATCTGAAGTTCAAACCCATAAGCCAGTCTTCAGAGAAAGAGGAGGCCACCTGATCCTGTTGACGAGCATGGACGTCACCTTGTAGACTACGGTGTGCCGACCTCAAGCCATCGTCTTTCCAGCCACCTCATATGCATGTGAAAATTGGACATTGAACAATGACGGTGAAGAAGAATGGATGCCTTTGAAGTATGGTGTTGGCAAAGGATAGTGAACGTGCTTGGGCGGCAAGAACAAATCTGTCTTGGAAGAAGTACTGCCAGAGTGCCCCTTAGAAGCAAGGATGGCAAGACGTCATCCCCTGTGCTAGGGACGTGTTATCAGGAGAGACATTCTGCTCAGTCTAGTGGCAGGGCAGAGGAATAGGATGGCCAGGAGATGGATTTGTTTATTGAGATGGGTTGACCCAGTGGCTGCCACCATGTGCTCACACAGAACAGTGATTGTGAGGATGGTGCAGGACTGGGCAGTGTTTTCTTCAGTTGAACACAGGGTCACTTGGAGCTAGAGTCCAGCTGACCAGTTGACAGCATCTTCCTAATGAGAACAGATGCTGCCCTGAAGATGTGAAGCCTCTCAAACCCCTATGATGGGGTCATGAGCCTGACTCAGTCAGTGGCAATGGGTTCATCCTTTCTTGGGTGGCTAACCCCTTCCAGCAACCGTCACAAAGATGCGTGGCCCCCTTCTTTTCACATTCCCATTGTCCAGGCTGTTCTGTCATTTAAATCTGATTACATAATTTGGAAATGGAGCTAAGAAAGGGGGAAGTCAGCAGGACTCTCCATGGGCTCCAATCCTCCAGGTAGTTGCTGACAAATGGAAATGGTGATCATCTTCGCCACAAGTCATTACTGGGCCCAGAGCCTCAAAGCCCCCAGGGCAAGCTTGCATCTGGTAAACAAGAGGAAGCAACCCCAAATGCATTTTTCCATTAATAAAAAACACTTTTAGAAAACAGTCTCTCGGAAAAGTCCACATGGGATGCTGGCTGCATCTCAGCGTGGCCTGGCCCACCGGCCCCTACTTTTGTCAAGCTGTCTTTCTGTCGTGCACACACCCAGATGGCTGTACTGCCAACTGAGAACAATTATTTATTATAATTATAATCAGGCTTTCACTAGCACTGGGTGCATTTTCATCAACTCCATTTTCAAAATCCTATAATTTCTACCTTGTGCATTTAATTTATTTTGACCCACTGTCTTATAACCTACCCAGAAATAGTAGGTTTATTTCTAATAAGTTGGCTTATCTGAACCTTCAGGATTCAGAGCTATAGACCCATTTTTCCCAGGCATTAATATTTACCTTCAGTCAGTTGCACATCCTCATTCTATCCTCAAAGAGAAAATCATGTCAAGAAAGTAGTGGTCTTAAATCCAGTATCTGAGAATAATATTTGATAGAACTATGGTGTTCTAATTTTAAATTAGCTGTTAAAAGATATATGGACAAGAAACCTTTCCACTTTATTTCCCATTCAGCAAAAATGTTGATATTCTAAGAGCAACCTCCAATCCTCCAGGTAGTTCCTTACAAATGTAAATTGTTATCATCCTCACCCCAAGTTATTTTAAACCAGGTGTGTACTCTAGGAGCCTGTTCCAATGAACTCTTCCTCCCGTGTGAAGTGTCCATTGTGAGAGGTTCTGATGGGGATAAATCATGTAACATTAAGAAGTCTCGACTTTGATGGATCAATATTAAATATAAAGAAATGTCTTTGTGCATGGCAGCCTTGCTTTCTTTGGGTGTTAGTTCCCATCATGTTGGCCCCAACTCATGGTCATATAAGAACTGCCACAAAATTGATTGGCTAGAAATTGAATTATTGTGATCCATAGAGTTTTTCATTGGCTTTTACTAAGTATTTCATTCTAGTCTGTCTTCGTCTGGAAGCTCCACTAAACCTCGCTCATTATTATAGCCAGATGAAACTCTCTACTGGTAGAAGGATTGTACCACTAATCAAAGGCCATTACTCAGTCTTTCACTTCCAATAGAATGCAAATTCTTTGAAGGAAGAGATCCCATCTTAGTGACTTTTAACTGGCTGGTAAGCACTTTCAATAATAAAATAAATTCAATTAATGTTTTATAGCTAAATAAATGAATGAATAAATATAGCTTAATATTAGAGACTCTCAGCTTGGAAAAATTCTTAGAAATCGTTCATTCTAACTCTCTTTCTCTGGTTGGAGGAACTGAGATCATTGGGGACCATGTGGTTTACTAAATACAAACACTGAATGCTTTAGAAAGGGTGGAGCAGAGCTATTCTTTCTACGATACTACGATTTCTACGATAATTTCTACAATAATGTCATGATACTAACTCGACCAGCTGGGGCTATTTTCCATTGTTTGCAAGTTTTATACTATATGCTCACTATAAAGCAACTTCTTCAAGTAAGGCAGCACTGCACACATATACCATAGTAAACTATATTTTAGTACTAACATTTACATGAAAAATGTATATTTAAACTTCTTTGCTCCAAGAACAGAAATTTTTTAAATGGCTGAAGAATTTTTTAACTTTAGTACGATAACTTTAGCAATCACTTTTTTTTAAGCAATCACTTTATCATGGCATTTTTATTTTAGAATGTCTTACATTTTATGGAAGCCTCCTCCCTCTCAATCCATTAAATTATTTGAAAATTATGAAAAACTCACATCTATTCCCTCCTGAAATTAACTTATTCTCAAAGGAGTAGTAAGAGGTTTGTTTGTAAGAATAGCAGAGGATGAATGATCCCTCCTGATAAACTTCTGGCTGTTTCTTAGTAAAAGCTGAAAAAGAATAATTAGCCTGATCATTGACATATCCATCCACAACTGGCCTAAAACACTATGCCTAACCTATCCATTCAAATTTCTGACCTTCACAAATGACTAACCCAAATAAATTAGGTATCTGTTGATGCAACTTTAGGAAAATAATAAATTGATCCTCTGTACGAAATCTTTCCCCACTTATTTTCTTGTGTTACTAAATCTTAAAATATTTTGATTATTTGGAATATTTAAAGTTGTGTCTCAGCCTTCCAGTTCAGAAAAATATTATCGTTTCTAAAATATTTTTATAAAAGTTGGGAGCTTAGAGTACTAGTTAAGACAGGCAGATGAGTTTGAGTTTCACCTTTGTTTTTATTAGAGTATAACTGTAGGTGAAGAAAATTGGAAATATCACGAACTGCCAAAAGAACAAATAAATCTATTTTAGAAGAAAAGCATTTATCTTTGCCCTCCTAGCGGCAAAGAGGATGAGACTTTTTCTCATGTACTTTAGACAAGTTGCTTCATCATGCTTGCTGCAGCAGAGGGGCAATGAAAAGGAAGACGGCAGCTCCTTGACAAGGTGGATGGACACAGTGGCTACAACAATGGCTCAGACATAAGAGCAAATGTGAGGATGGACGGTACCTCGGGTCACTATGAGTCAGAACCGACTTGACAACACTTAACAAGGGTGGGTACAGCGTCCAGGTGGGATTGCAAGATAGGTATTGAGCTACAAGGTTGTGGGTTCAAAGCTACCAGCCACTCGGCGAAAGAAAGAGGAGGCTTCCTGCTACTGTAAAATTTTACAGTGTTGGAAACTTCACCTTGGCTTTCTATGATTCAAAAATCTATTTCATGGCAGTGGAGTAGTTATGGGATGATATAGGCATATCCCACCAACCTGCACTTCCTGACCTATAAAACTGAAACAACAAAATATCTATCTCAGAGAATTGCTGTGACCATGACAAACATAAGAATGCATTCAAAATGTGTTATTCAAGATCAGACTCTAAATAGTGCGACTGTAATCCAAGTAGTTATCCCTTGAAATCCCTTTATTTTTTCTAAGTTAAGAAAAAAATTCACATTCACTGCCATCAAGTTGTTACCTTATTGGGACAGGGTCGAATGGCCCCTTTTGGGTTTTTGACATGGTAACTCCTTACAGGAGGAGATAGCTTTATCTTCTTTATTTGGAGCGGTGGTTTCAGAAGCTCACCTTGCAGTCGCCAGCTGAAGAACAGACTGGGCTACCTGGGCTCCTCTACTCATACACATTAGTGACCAAGGTCTAGAACTCTCAGTCACAGTTAATGTTGAATCCATTTAGAATACATTTTCCAATTTGAAGGACAAGTTGAGGAAAAGCCCTTTTAAGGGCTTACTGAAATGTAAGAGGGCGTGGAGGGATATCTGGATATAGGGATAGAGGATTGGCAAAATTGGAAGCAGGAAACAATCAACACACATTTCAAAAAGGAGAGATTAATATCACCAACCTGAGTTGGTGGGGCAGGAAAAAAAAAAACCAAAAGGAAGAACATGCTCAGCATATCTTAAACTGTAAGAATTACAGAGAAGATAAATCAAGCCTTGACTTATAAAATTGAAATAGTTTATGGTCGGGATGGTGAATGAAGCAGGATAGTGAAAGAAGTTGGAAAAAAACAGACAGTCACCTTAACTAAAAGAATTAGTTGATATTCAACCATTTTCAGAGGCAAGAATCAATGGTATTGAAGGAAGAAATCTAAGCTTCGCCAAAAGCACTAGTGAAAAAAAAAAAAGCAAGGCTGAGGAATTTGTAGAATACCAATGGAAGTGTTTCAACAAGCTAACGAAACCCTGGAAACATTTTCTTATCTGTGTCAGAAAATTTGGAAGACGACTTGGCCAACTGACTGGAAGGGAACCTTACTTGTACCAAGGAACAGTGACCCAACAGAATGCTCAGATTGTGAGACAATATCATGAATACCACATGCAAGTAAAACTTTGCTGCAGATCATACAATGAAGGTTGCAATAGTACATTGATCGGGAGCTGCCAGAGTTTCAAGCTGAAATCAGAAGAGGATATTAGAAAAAGTATCTCCTTGCTCCTGTCAGATCGATCTTGGCTGAAAGCATGAAAGACCAGAAACGTGTTACTTTGTGCTTAGTTGACTATTCAATGAGTGTGTGTCTTACAATAGACAACGGATCACCTTGAGAAAGGGGACACCTAATTGTGCTTACACAGCACCTCTACATGGATCAAGAAGCAGCTGTACTGATAGAACAAGGGCATTCTGGATGGTTTCAAATCAGGAAAGTTGTGTGACAGGGTTATAGCCTCTCACTGTACCTATTCACGCCAGATTCTGAGTAAATAATTAGAGAAGCTGGATTCTATGAAGATGCACAGCCAGAGGTGGTGAGACTTCATCTCACATCCTTGGACATGTTGTCAGGAGAGGCCAGTGTCTGGAGAAGGACGTCGGGCTTTGTAATGTGGAGGAGGACGATGAAGAAGAGGAAGGCCCTCCACAAGATGGACCGACCCAGTGACTGCAACAATGGGCTCAAACTTAACACCTGTTGGGAGGGTTGTTTGGGATAGGGCGATATTTCATTGTTATGTTCTGTTGTGGAAGTCCGAACAGACTTGATGGTACCTAACAACAAAAACAACAACTAGACAACTAGCCTTGACCAGTTACTTGACGTCTTCATGCCTCCATTTCTTCATTTACAAAATAGGAATTCGATGTTTTATTATCTACTAATAGAAAACGTTAATGTACTTAAAGTAGTGCCCAGAGGCTTCCATAAAAAAGTTGAAAAGAGAAATACCATATGACCTAGAAATTCCTTTATTTGGTATACAAGAACCCCAACACATATGAATATACGCACACTAATGTTCACGGCAGCACTATTCACAGTAGCAAAAAATGGAAACTACCCCACAGCCTGTCTATGGGAGACTGGACAGCAAACGATAGTATAGACACACAATGAAATACCATGAAATGCTAAAAAGTAACAATGAATCTGTGAACCCCCCGCATAATATGGATGAACCTGGAAGACATTAGCTGAGGGAAATAAGGCAATTACAAAAGGACAAATAATATAAAAAGTCAAGAAAAGGTTTTCACACAGGAAAAACAAACTGAGCGGTTACCAAGAGTGGAAGGGGGCTAATTAGAGGGTAGGTCCTTAACTTGGGTGAAGGAAAAGGAAATACACAATGAGAGAGGGATCAGTTTAAAAAAAAGAAGAAGAAGAAGTCGGGGCAAGACTAAAAGGCAGACATCGTTATATACACAATTGTGCAGCGGAAACATAGGCTGAATGAGTATAGAGGCAAAATGAAAGTGCATATATATGACAGAGGATATTTGTACATGCAAATGTCCTTTTGCCAAAAATGTATCCAGGAATGTGATGAAGCATACAGGGGGCAAGTTGTGAAAACATTTTAGACATAACCAAAAACCTGGAAGGAATGAGTCACCGGGCCTGAGGGTTTAGGACCATAGTTTTGGGGGACACCAAAGTCAGTGGGCATCACGGAGTCCATAAAGAAAATGTTCTGCCTTGATGAGTAGCATCTGGGATGCTAAAATCTTGTGAGCAATCATCTAAGGTACAACTATGAGTCTCTACTTGTCAGGAGGAAAGAAGAATATAGAAGACTGAAGACTGATGGAAATAATCTAATTTACTAAAGGATCATGTGAACATCCATCTCCATATGACTCTGTGACCTGAAGAACTACATGATGTCTGCCACTACACACTGCTCTGAAAGGATCACATTGGAAGATCCAGGACAGAATGAGATGAAAATGTGAAATGAACTCAAAATCTTTAAGAGACCAGGCTCACTGGTCTGATAGAGACTGGCAGAACCCCCGAGAACATAGCCCTTTGTCTCTTATCTGTCCAATTTCCAGTCAAACAATAGATCAATCTATTAGGGAACATTAGCACTGAGGGAGTATGAGTGCCTTAGAATAAGCAACAATTTAAAGTGAACAGGTCAGCATTTTCCCAAGAAGAGAATTCATATGTGTTAGGAAAGAAGGAAGAATGAAATAAAAATATAGGGTGGGATAAGTGATATTACATTGAATGACCATAAATTGTAGAACGGAAAATGGATTTGCTCTGTAAACCTTCACGTAATTCACAGTGAAATATTTTAGAGAAAAGTAGTACCTAGCCAAGAAAAACACATAAATGTAGATCATTATTATGATTATCAAGTGAATCTAAAACATGGACTGAGTTCACTGTAGATCAGTTTGAGGAAACAAGTAGAAGTAGGCAAGTGAAACAAAAAGCACAAAGAAACATTTACTTACTTACTAATTTGTGTTTAAGTCTTACTTAGGTATCATCTGGTAATATTCAGGCCATATATACTTTTATGAAAAATCAACCATTCGTATATTTTTTTGTAAAGTCACACACAAGCACGGTCATTAATCTAGAAGTAGGAGTGAAACAAATTAGCATAGTTAAGTCTATTTGACCTCTCTTGGTTTGTTTCACCTATAAAATGAGAACGTTGTATTATGTTATCCTCACTGCTTTTTTAAACTCTAACTTTCTATGCTTCTGTTATTCCTGGCTCGGTCCACGACTATAGCGATGGAGCAGAGTCCAAGTACGTGGACTAGAGAAACTAAATACAAATCCCAGAGAAAAGACCAAAGAATCAAAGAAAAAATTAAATCCAGAAGGGTGTTACCCTTTTATTCCCAAAGCTTTACATGAATTACCTTATGACTTGTTGCTTAGTAATTTTTTTTGTTCTTTTTTTGGGGGGTTATCACTGCTCTCTGGCGGTGGGAGTAGGAAGCCCAGCCCCACTGTGTGAATTGAACCTCCGTCCCAGTGGGCCACAGTCCCGCGCACAACCACTACGCCACCGGGGCTCAGCCCGCTTAATAATTTTAAAATTAGATTTTGCATTTATTTTTTACTTTTATTGTGAGAAACTATATATAATAAAACATTGCTCTTTGAACCATCTAAGATACACAATCCAGGACTCTGAATTAGATTCACCAAGTTGTGCTAGCATGATGATTATTGTTACCAATTATTTCATCATCCTAAACAAATACCCTATTCAACAAGGACTCCTCTTTCCCCCTCCCCAACTCCTGTAATCGTCAAAAGTCATGTCTCTACGCATTTGTCTATTTTGTCTTACATAAGTGGTATCACACAAAATTAATTCTTTTTGTTTCTGACTTATTTCACTCAGAATATTGTTTTCAGGGTTCACGTATTGAAGAGCACGTATCGAAACTTAATTTATCTTCCTGATTGCATAATATTTTATTATATGATTATGCTACCTTCTTTTTCAGTCATTCAGTTGTTGATGAACATTTGGGTTGTTTCCATCTTTTGACTATTGTGAAGGACGTTACAAATTTGAGTTCCTGCTTTCAATTATTTTGGGTTATACCTAGCAGAACTACTAGATCACATGAAAATTTTATGTTGAGCTTTTTAAGAACTTCTGCGCATTTGATATTGCCACTAACAATGAAGGAGGATTCCAATTTCTCTTTCCCCTCCTCCTACTTGGTTTTTTCTCTGATAATTATAGTGAGTGTGATGTAGTATCTTGTATAGTTTTGATTTATATTTCCCTAATGACTAATAACGCTGATCAATTTTCATGTGCTTATTGGTCATTTGTGTAACTATTTTGGGAAAAGTAGATTACATTGAGGTGGAAATGGTGCTAGTGAACAGGTTTATTTAGACTTGTCTGTGCTGCTCAGCCCTAAAGACTATTTTCAAAGGCAACACAATTACATGAAGATATAGAAATTAGGGCTGAGCCCCGGTAGCGTAAGTGGTTGAGTGCAGGACTGCGGCCCGTGGGCTTGGCGGTTCAAATCCAGCAGCAGCTCTCAGGAGCAGCACTGGGTAGCGCCCATGACCACCAGAGGCGGTGATGCTCCCCTCCCCCAGAAAAAAGATACAGAAATTATGGGTATTGAAAAATAGACACAAGACCATTAGAGTTTCATAGACCAAGATTGAGGCAGGTTCTGAAACCATATGGAATATACATTTCAAACTACAGGCTGAAATTTTGATGTAGTAAATAGAAGTAGCCACGGGAATTTGGAATTCAAGATTAAAAAAAAAAAGAATCAAGAACCCGGAAATGGGCCAGAATCTGCATAGATAAAAATTAAAAGTGAAAACCTAAAAAACTGAGGTGATCTCATTTTTTTCATGCCATATGTATTTTCCAAGCACCTCCTATGCACAAGGCATAATCAGTCCCACAAGAAACAAGCCATATATTTCTAATGTCCTCACTGCGTTTTGAAACTTCAAGTTTCAATATTTCCTTTACTATTGAAAGATTCAAACAAAAATATAGGAAATTATTTTAAATGTAAAAGATTCATATACTAAGAACATTCTGGGACATGTGGCTCTGAATAGAGTAAAAGTGCAAATGAATGTAAAACTCTCAATTGTATGCAGACCACAAATGATGTCTGTCGGTATTGACAGTGATAGGAATTGTTTGAGCCCCCAATAAAATGATTTAAATAAATAATAATAAATTAAAAAAGAAAAAGAAAACTCTCACCGTTTCATTTAAATATTCAGATACGGTGATAACATTTGTTTTTAAAATATATATTCATGGCTCCCGAATAATTTTTAAATAGTTGTGAGTGAGGGACCACATTGACTCTTCCATTTCAGAAGTTTGTCATCTGCTGCCCTAAAGCCCTGAAATCGGCTCCAGTCTCCTCTGGAGACCCCTGAGTTCTGCCTCATCTGTGCAGCAGGAAGCTCACTGCCAGAGAAACTGCCATCTGCAAGTCATCCTGGGTGAGCCAAGGTGACCCTCTATCACTACCAGCCATGGCCCCAGCTGCCCTCGGGGTCAGAAGGAGTTCCTTTTACACAACAAACAGCCTCCTATCAGTTACCATCGGAGGCTGCACAAAATATTTCTGGATCAGGTTCCTGACCTCAGACATTAAGCCAACTCCATTGATCTAAGATGAATGCTTTTCCTTCCCTTTTATAAACCTTTCTTTCGCTGCCTTCCTATTTTCTTCCTGTTTGCCTGTCTTTTTCTTCTTCTCTACCCTTTTTCATTTCTGGTATTTTAATTCATTATCCTCTTTTCTTTGTGATTTTCTGTTTCCCTGTCCTATTTTTGTTTTTGTACTTTTTCCTCTTTTGTTTTTCACCACTCTTCTTTTTACCTCTTTCCTCTTTTCTTTGTAGTTATTAAATTCCCTTTTTCTTGCTGTGTTTACCTACTTTCCCCTATTAAAAATTTAATTTTTATTTCTCCAAATTATTGTTGTTACTTTTGCAGCATTTTCTTGTACTGTTTGCCTTTCTCCTTTCTCCTTGTTCCGCCGATCCCCTACACACGCCAGCAACCTTCCAGCAGCTATGCCTTCTGGGCAAAGGCCACTTCCCACTCTTATGTCACGTGAACCTAAACTCAAATAGAACACTACTATCATGCCATGGAGATAGATCATTTACTTTTACACAAAGAACAGGTCCTGGTGGCCCAAACAGCTGCCAACCCAGAGCAAGACGAGTGGAATTTAAGGGTGCTTGGCTATCGCTGTGTACCCATCTGAAAAAGATCTTCGCATTAGATGATCTTGGCAAGAGTTGGAGAAAAATGTGGAACAACTCAAAATAAAAATAATAAAAAAAAGACTAGATTTGCTTGTCAAATAGAAGCAAGTTGGATTCCCCAAGTCTATAATCGTTGGTCTCCTCTCAGATTTGGAACTGAATTCACTCCCATAATAGAAAAATCCACTTAAGACCAAAAGAGCATCGTTTATCCAATGTCAAAGTGGAGAGGAATAGGAAAGGAGGAGGAATGGAAAAAGGAGAGAAAGGGAGAACGTAGAATAAATGTTGGTGTATCGAGGAGATTCCAATGGATGAATTGAAACAAAATGTGCATGACTTATTGAAGGTATGGCTACTGAGCTGCTTTCTAAACCTTCATCTAATTCCCAATGAAAAAGTGTGTTCTTTGTTGCTTTTGGGGGGGGTCTGGGAGATCTCAGGACCATAGTCCCAGGGGACACTATGGTCAATTCGTGTAACATAGAGCAGAAAAGCAAATTCTACTTTGATGAGTAACAACTAGGGTCTGAAAAGCTCATGTGTGGCCATCTAAAGGGAAACTATCAATCTCTTCCCATCCAGAGAAAAGACTAATGGACAAAAAGGTACATAAAAACAAGTACTCCAAGTGACAAATAGAACTACTCCAACATCTGCCCCTACATCCGAGACGAGATGATCTAGATGGTGCCTAGCTACCACACCAACTGCTCTGAAAGGCACCAGGTTCGAAGATCTTGGATAGACTGATGGCAAATTTAGAACAAAATTCAAAATCACACCCACGTGGTTTCCTTGTCAGAAAGAAACTTCTGGAACTCCCTGAAACTGTGGCCATTTGTCACCCTTCTGTGTTGGACCCACCAAATAATAGGTCAAACAGATATAAACTCCTTAAATGAATTAACCATTTGCAATTAATAGGAACATTTTTCTGGTTCCTATCTATACCAGTGTACCTCTTCTGATCTAACTGGATTTATAAGGTAGATTCAGATCAAGATACTGGGAAGGAGGAAGCATTTAAGAACTAGAGAAAACTTGCATATTTCATCATTGCTACACTGTACCTTGACTGACTTGTCTCCTCCCCTCCACCCTTCTGTAAGGGGATGTTGCTTCCCCTGCAGATGGACTTTGGGTCCCCAATCAGTAGTCCCCTCATTTATAATGATATAATTTTTAGTTCTTTGATACCTGATATCTGATCTCTTTTTTGCCTCGTAGTCACACAGGCTGGTGTGCTTCCTCCATGTGAGCTTGATTACTTCTGAATTTTTGGCCATTTGTTTACTTTCAAGCCTTTAATATCCCAGACGCTACATCTTTGATAGCCATGCATCATCATCTTTCTTCATCACTTTTGCTTGTGCACACATTTGTCTTCAGTGATTGTGTTGGGAAGGTGAGCATCAAGGAATACCAATATTACTGTATTTTGCTTTTTTTCTAATAAATATTTTCACATACTGGTACTACTTGGTTCAGAATATTTTTTCTTGTTTTCCTGCTTTAAAAACTGGGAGTGTCATATTTTCAGGTGTGTCTTATGGTCCAAATAATATGTTTATAGGTTTACAGAGGCTATTTGTATATGTACATTTACCTCTATTCCAAATACATGCATGAATGTGAGAAAGCATACATGGGACTGAGTTCTGAAAACTTCTTAGATAAAATGAAACACCTGTAGGGAATGAGGACCTGGACCTGAGGGCTCAGGACCAGTCTTGGGGGACATTATGGCCAGTTGGCATAACAATACACAGAGGCAATATACTATTCTAATTTGGTGATTAGTGACTGAAGTCTTACAAATTCAAGGACCATCTGTGGTGGAGATATTGATATATCCCAGACTGGAAGCAAGAAGAGTATTGAAAAATGAAAAGACATAAAAAAATGGAAAGACACATGAAACAATCTAATGGACTAAGGGACCATGACAATATTAATCTCTACTAGAGAGTTCTTGGCTCCCACTGGCTCCTTCTCTGAAACTTACCACATGACAAGGTTCTGGAGAGAGTGGGAGAACAATGAGGAAGAAAATTCATGATCCTAACAGAGATTAAGCCACATTCCAAGGAGGCATCATCAAGCGACCACTTTATTGACAAGTGGAACTCTTCCCCTTGCTAGGAGTGTCTAATTGACATAATATCTGTCTACCACAGTTATATACCAAACCAAACCCTCGGCTGTAAAGTTGATTCTGTCGCATAGCTACCTGATGGTTGAGAGTAGACGTGCTTCAGGGGTTGCTGAAGCTGTAAATCCTTATAAGAATGGACTTCGTCATCTTTCGCTCATGGAGCTGTTGACTGGTTTGAATTGCTAACCTGTCATTTAGCAGCCCAACACTTAACCAGTTGTTCTACCGGGGCATCTATTCAAAATTAATCCAGTACATTGATTCAAAATTAATCTTTCATCATTTCCCTGCTTGAAAACCTTGGGCAGCTCCCAGCAAAGGAATTGCCTGTCCTCCTGTTCAAGGTCTTCTCCAATGTGCTAACATTCGGATCATCATCTCCTACCAGGTACCTGATTCCCACCCGCTGTTTCCCAGATCAACTTCTCCTTTCCCCCCCTGTTGCTTATGTACCTGCTGTTCCACGTCCCTGAAATTCCCTCTATTTCCATTTGTTCAAACACCATTGTTCTTATCAAACGGAGTTGACACACCCCAAGGGTATGAACGTATTTAACCCCAGCCACACCATAGGTACCATGCAGTAAGAACCAACATTGGCTGATGATGGAGAAGGGCTACTACTGTTCCTGTAGTGATAGACATCAATCCTTAATTTATTTGTTCTTAATACTTATTTTATTGAGAGCTCTTGCAGATATTATAACAATCCATGAGTCAATTATATCAAGCAAACTTGTATATATGTTACCATCATCATTTTCAAAACATTATCTTTCTACTTGAGCCCTTTGATATTAGCTCCTCTTTTTTCCCTCTCTCCCCCCCCACCCTACCCCCCTCATAAACCCTTCATAAAGTAAATATTATTATAATTATTATATCTTGCACCAACCACTGTATCCCTTCACCCATATTTCTATTATTTGTTGCTCTTGAGGAGGCTTATACAGCCATTGTGGCTGTCACTTCCACCTTACTCCTCACCTCCCCCTCTAGATACCCTCCTAGAAATCACTGCTCCCATTACTGTTTTTGAGAGGGGTTTTCTGTCTAGGATTCCGTGTGTCAACAGCTCTTATCTGTACCAAAGAACATATTCTGGTCTAGTAGGATTTGTGGGATAGAACCGGGGTCGTGACAGTGAGGGGAGGAGGGATTAAAGAGCTAGAGGAATAGTGTGTGTTTCGTCCATGCTAGGCTGCACCCTGGACACCCTTCCGTGTGTCCCTTCTGTAAGGGATAGACACCAATCCTTTAGTTGCCCATTTGGGTAAAGTCTATGGGGTTTGCTAAGTTCCTAAGTGGCACAAATGGTTTTCATTCCACGACTAACTTAAAGGTTGATGGTTTTAACTTACACATTAGCTGCTTCCAGAAAGTTTACAACCAACTCTGTAACACATGGGTCCGCTGTGAATCAGAATCCTACTTCATGACAGCGGGTTTGGGTTTATGAGTTCCAGCAGCGAGCATCAGGGCAGCAGGAACTCATGAGTATCTCCTTAATTTACCGACGAGCCTCGTGGTGCATACTAGTGGGAGACCAGCTCATATGCCTCCATGAATCCCCCTTTTGGGGTAGCACCCAACAGTGTTTTTGTTTTCCTTATTATTGTGATTTGGGTTAAACTTTGCAGAAAAAAATGGGGTTTCAATCAGTACTTCATCCACATTTTGATTAATGACATTGATTGCGTTCCCCAAAACCTAACACTGCTTATCCCACTTCCTTCTTTCCTATCCCCTCACGTTCTGAGCTTCCAGTGCTACCACTTTTCTCTCTTATACTTGATTATTCTAGGGTTTGAGTACTTCCCTTATATTATTGTACGTGGACCTGTCTATTGAATAAACAGATACGTCTTGAAAGAAGAAAGGATGCTTCTTAGAAGCAAAGGTGTGATACAGATGATGTATTGGATGTTAGAACAGCTGTAAGAGCCCCCAATAAAAAAAAATTTTTTTTAAAAGAAGCAAAGGTGGTGGAACTTGGTGTCACATATTTGGACATCTCAGGGGAGATCGATCTTTGGAAAAGGACATCATGTTTGGTAAAGAAGAAAGCCGGCAAAAAATAGGAAGACACTTGGTACGCTGGATTGGGACAATGGCTGCAAGAATGGACTCAGACTTACCAATTGTGAAGCTGGCTCTGTACCAGGCAAGGTTCTATTCTTTGTACCTGGGGTCGCTATGAGTCAGGACCACCTAAAAACAACACAACAACAATTGTTTGGTTGAAAATTGCACTGCCGGAGCCAAATCATGGTTTGACATGTCTCTCTGTTGCACCCAGTCATTCCATTTTGTGTACGAAGGGCTCGTTTCCCTTCTCTTTTACCCCTTCGATAGTATAAATATCTTGAAAGATAGCTTGACTTATCTTTGTTTCCCTTCACTCCATCTTTCACATTGAGCACATTTCGATAAATGTTCGCTTCTAATCCTACCATCTGAATCCACACAAGGGACTAGCATCAGAGGCAAACTTTTGAAATTCTGGTTTGCAGGCTATGGATAACAGTGGTAGTCCATGATACCTTTGCAAGATCTACACAGGAAAGACGCTCTGGTGATTTCCCTCTACCCATAATAGACAGCCGGGAAGAAACTGGTTACCAAAGAGAGTGCCTTGGAGAGATGATTCTAGGAGACCAAAAAGATACTCCTGACTTGAAGGGTTAAAGCCCAGTCACTTGGTCTTCCCTCTGATGCACATTGGGCCTGATCTGGTTTTCAACACATTTTTGTCTTTTGTTTGTTTCATAAGGGAGTTTATCTCTTTGAGTAGTCTTCTTGAATTTTGGCTATATGTTTTTCTGTTCTTTGATATATGACAGCCAGGCTTGATGAACCTATAGAGACAGACGGGTAAAGGGAGCCTGATAGAAAAGATGTTTAAGAAGACAGAGAGTACTTTGAAACACTGTGGTGGCAATGGTACAATACTGGTTGATGTGATTGAATTATGGAATGATAGAATATCTGTATTAGCATCCAATAAAGTGGTTTGGGGAGGGTGGTGGAGAAGAGTTTGTTTCTTGGCATTGAAAGGGAGAAAAAGTTTTACTTGCAAACAAAAAAAGAAAAAGATTCCTTAAGGGGAAAAAGATAATTAACCTAATGCTTGTTCTGTGGGATTGCATTTCAGTTTCACAGGATACCAGTCAGGGTAGTTTTCTCATCCCCAAATGAGTAAACCATTACTTGGACTACTAGTCAGTCCAAGGTCACCGACTACAAGGGAAGAGGTGAGAATTCCAAGTAATTAGTCTCACTTCAGATTTATTGTAGGCTTTTTAAAAGGTTGTATGTGTCTTTTGATGGGTCGTTTTATTTGTCCCATGGTTTAAATTACAGATTCCATAACATTTACATGGTTAGTCTAGTGACATGTCTTTCCCAATATGCTGACTTCAATTGTTAATTTCTCTTACTGAAATGAATAAAACCATGTTTCACGTTAGCTAAATGAGAAGTGATCATGAACTAGTGGAAAGACACCTTTCAGCTTCATTTTCTTTTTAATCATCTCAGTTATATTTCATAGGACACTTTTAAAAGAGATCTCTTTCTGGATCTTTGAAAAGGAAGTATTTCAGTAATACTAAAAAGAATAAATGGAGAGCATTTTTAAAATTATGTTATTATTCGCTCTCTTTATATCAGCTTCTTCTAATTATGTGGCAGGGCATACATCTGACAGAATGCCTGCCCTGGCTCATGCCTCACTAATGAGATCATATTTTTCATTACAATTCCCAAATCCTACCAATCTTTTCTTAATTATTTTAAGTGAATTTACTGAGTTTGAAAGAAAAAAGCATATGTGGTACTAGCAGGAACTAGGAAAGTTTTATGCGGTTCCAATTTCAGCAACTTTGTTGGCAAGATGACCTATAGCTGTTGCCAATGTTAATAAATCAAATATTGATGTCTAGAAGTGGGTTGCATAACATGCCCCCCCATATGCCAGAACTCACTCAGCTTCAATGAATCAGACTTTCAACCTTTGCCACAGCAAAACTCTTTCCAAATATCTTTACCAAAATATACTACAGCCACTGGTCTAGCCAGAGGTAATATTCAGAATCTGTAACAATGAATACCAGCTAGAGCACTGAAACAGGGTCCAAAGATCCCGGTCATCCCTGACATACCACTTTGGTAATTGGTACTAGGTGCCATCAAATGGGTTCCACCCCCTAGACTTTATGGGCAACAGAACAAAGTCCTGCACCATCCTCACAATGGCTCCTTTGCTTCAACCCATTGTTGCAGCTACTGTGTCATCTTGTTGAGACCCTCCCTCTACTTTGCCCATGCATGATGTCCTTCTCCAGGGACTGGTCTCTCCTGACAGCATGACCAAAGTATGTAAGGTGAAATCTTGTCATCTTTGCCTCTCTGGGGACTCCGGCTGTATTTCTTCTAAGAGAGATCATTTTGTCCTTTGACAAAACAGTCCATGGTACTTTCAATCGTCTTCTCCAGCATCACAATTCAAATGCGTCGATTCTTCAACAGTCTTCCTTATTCAATATCCTACTTTCACATGCAACTGAAAATACACAACTTGGGTCAGGCACCCCTTAGTCCTCAAAGTAACATCCTGTTTTTTAACACTCGAAAGAGGTTGTGTGCAGCAGATTTGCCTAAAGCAACTCCTCTTTTGATTTCTTGACTGCTGCTTCCATGAGCATTGATTATGAACCCCAGCAAGATAAAATCCTTGACAATGTCAACTTTTTCTCCATTTATCATGATGTGGCCTATTGGTCCCCCTGTGAAGATTTCTTAACATTGAGTCCCTGATCCATAGTGAAGGATGCAGTCCTTGATCTTCATTAACAAGTGCGTCAAGTCCTCCTCCCTTTCAGCAAATAAAGTTTTGTCATGAGCATATTACAGGTTGTTAACAAACCTTCCTCAAATCCTGATGCCACATCTTTCTTCATTTAAACCAAGGTCCCTGACTATTTGTTAAGCATACAGATTGAGTCAATATGGTGAGAGGAATAGCCTTGTTGCACATATTTCCTGATTTTATTATTTTAAAAATCATTTTATTGCGAACTTATACAACTCTTATCACAATCTACCCATCTATCCATTGTGTCAAGCACATTTGTACATTTGTTGCCATCATTTTCAAAACATTTTCTTTCTACTTAACCCCTTGGTATCAGCTTCTCATTCCTCCCCCCCATGTTTCCCAATTTTAAACCATGCAGTATTGCCTTGTTCCATTCACACTACTGCCTCTTGATCCATGTACAAGTTCCTCAGGAGCATGGTGAATTGTTTTGAAATTCCCATTCTTATCCACATAATCCATAGTAATCCACACAGTGAAAGGCCTTGACAGAATCAATAAAACCTAAGTAAACATCTCGCTAATATTTTCTACTTTCAGCCAAGATCCATCTGCCATCACCAATGATGTTCCTTGTTCCATGTCCTCTTCTGAATCTGGCCTGAACCCCTGGCAGGTCCCTGTCAATACGCTGCCACAACTGCTGTTGGATGATCTTTAGCAAACTTTTACTGCATGTGATATCAATGATACGGTTCTGTGATCTGAACATTCTGTTGGGTCACTTTTCTTTGGAATTGGTGCAAATATGGGTCTCTTTTCAGTCAGGGGCCAAGTAGCTGTCCTCCAAATTTCCTAACATAGACAAGTAAGTGTTTCTAGTGCTTCCTCAGCTTGTTGAAACATTTCAATCGGTATTCCATCAGTTCTTGGAGTCTTGTTTTTGGCTAGTCCTTTCAGTGCAGTTTGGACTTCTTCCTCAGTACCATTATTTCTTTTTTTTTTAATTAAAAATCATTTTATTAGGGGCTCATACATCATTTTTCCAATACATAGATAAGCATACTGTGACAAGAATCCTCACACGTCCGCTGCTGTCATCATTCTCCAAACATCTGCCCTTTCCCCCAGCCCCTGGTGTCAGTTCCTCCAACCCCTCCCCTGTTCCCCTGCTCTCCCTCCCCCATCAACCCTCAATACTTCATAAATTATTATTATTCTGTTGTATGTTACCCTGCCCGACACCTCCTTCAGCCCACTCCCCCATGCCCGTCCTCCAGACAGGTCATATGTAGATCCTTGCAGTTGGTTCCGTCTCTACCCCACCTTCTCTCCACCCATCCAGTAGTTCCAATCTAACCACCAGCCCAAGGGGGCTCATCCATCCTGATTTCCCCATATCTCCAGCCCCCCTCTCCACCAGTATACCTTCTCTAGTCCATCTGGATGTGCAAGGTAGAATTGGGATCATGATGGTTGGTGGGTAGGGAGACCTCAGGAACTAGAGGAAACTTGTACTCATCATCACCGCCTGGCTGCACTCTGACTAGTCTGTCTCCTTCCCATGGCTCCCCTATAAAGGGGTGGCCAATTATCCACCAGTGGACCATAGGTCCCCACCCTGCCCCTCCACTCACTCATAATGAAGTGATTCCTGTTCTTTGATGCTCAATATATGCTCCCTTTGGGCCCTCTTGATCACACTTGTTGGTGTGTTTCTTCCCTGTGGACTTTGCTGTCTCCATGCTGAATGGTGACTCAGTTATCTTCAAGTCTTTGAGACTCTAGACATTCAATCATTTGGTAGCTGGGCACCATCTTTTCTTCTAGTCTGCCTCTTAATCCATTTGTCTTCAGCGATATTGGGAGTTAATTGGTTCATTGATTTTGATTTTTGTTCTTTGATGCCTGATGCCTGATTGTTTCAGCACTTCATGATCGCACAGGCAAGTGAGCTTCTTTGATGGTGGGTTTTGTTGCTCCTGAGCTAGATGGCTGATTGTTTATGCTCAAGCCTTTAAGACCCCAGATGCTATATCTTTTGATAGCTGGGCACCATCAGCTCTCTTCACCACTCTTGTTCATGGTACCATTATTTCTTGCTCGCATGCTACCTCCTGAAAAGGTAGATGTAGACTGACTCATTTTGCTTGGTTGTTTGGTCTTTTATTTTTATTTTTTGGACTGGTTCTTTTTAGTAGCTGGCTATTAAACTCTGGGCATCCCAAGAGAAAGACCAGAACAGACAGATTAATGTAATATTCTGACATTTTAAATTTTACTGAAGTTTGCCTTGTGACCTAACAAATAGTCTGAGGAATGTTTATATACATATAATGGTGTTGTTGGGTAGGGTGACTGTTTATGCTTATGACGCCAAGTTGGTTGCTTGCATTATTTAGTTCTTCTGTGTCTTTGTTTCTTCTTAGTTCTGTCCTTCATCAAAAGTGGATTATTGGCTGAGCCTTGGTGGTGACGTGGTTGTGTGTGGGACTGCAGCCCACAGGGTTGACAGTTCAAATCCAGCAGCAGCTTTCCAGGAGCAAGGCTGGGCCTCCTACTCCCACCAGGGCAGTGATGCCACACAAAAAAATGGATTATTACAGTCTTCTACTGTTAAGCAGAATTGTCTATTTCTCTCTTGAGTTCTATTAGCTTTTTTTCAATGAGGCACTCTCATTTGGGTCTTGCGTTAGACTGGAGTTTCTAAAAAAGCAAAACACTGACACCTGCATATGT
This sequence comes from Nesogale talazaci, assembly GCA_004026705.1. Taxonomy (NCBI): domain Eukaryota; kingdom Metazoa; phylum Chordata; class Mammalia; order Afrosoricida; family Tenrecidae; genus Nesogale; species Nesogale talazaci. The sequence continues at coordinate 42,725 of PVJH01015158.1, forward strand.
TGTATATAGAAGGAGACTGACATCAAGAAATGGTTTACATAGTTTTAAGAATAGGTTGACTCCACTCAAATTCAAGTTAGGGTTCTCTTGACTCATGGAAGCAGAACGATGAAGCAGAGGCAGCAGAGGGGGGGTGGATGGATTAAAAGGAGTTCTTGTAGGAAGAGGATGAATAGAAAAGAAACTCCAAATCATGAGGTTTTGCCTTTCCTGGTGTAAAACTGAAAACAGAGCAGGGAGAAACCAAGGAAATTGGAAATCACCTCGGTGAAGTCTGTCTCATGTCAATTTTGTCTGTGTCCTTGTCAGTCCACATACGAATACCAGCAACCTCTGCTCATCATCTTGTGTGGTTCCCTAGGCTGGGGGGTGGAAAGGTCTTAAGTGAGCTGCATGGATCCTGTTTTCTGGCAGGTCCTGGACTCAACAGGTGACTCAGCAAAGTGAGGAACCAGATGCAGGGTTCAGCTCCTGCAGAAGGCGAAGGCCAAAGAGGATTTGACTCCGCTCAGTCACTCTCTTGTATACAAGAAGACTCTTGACCCCAAGGTGTCATTCAACTGGGATGTGGTTGAGCTCAGCCCCGATGCTTACCTGGGAATGTCTAGGAGACAAAACCCTTCATCAGCACAGGCACATAAACACTTAGTATGGTATGTTCTTGTGTTCAAATGACCCTGTCATCAGTATATAAAATTCTTCCTTGTCTCTTAAGTTATTTTTCCCCTTATATTCTATTTTATCAGCGATCAACATGGTCACTCTTATGCTTGTGTGATTGCCATTAGCTTGATTTTCCCCATTCTTTGATTTTTAATCCATTTTTGTCTTTGTGGCTAAAGTGTGTCTCTTGTAGATAGCTTATAAATGGGTTCTATTTCCTTATCTATTCTGCTGCTTTGTGTCTCTTGGTGCATTTAATCCATTCACTGTCAATATAATTATCGACAGTTATGGATTTATTACTGTCATTCTATTGTGTTTTCTATTTCTGGGATACAGCTAGTCTCCACAGTTTTTTTGTGCCAAGTTCCTACTGTTCCTAGATTTCCTTGTGACTTTCTTCACTATTGTAGTTTTAATGTTTATTAAATATTTACAATTTTGCTCTTTTTTATTCTAATGAGAATATTTATTCATTTTTTTGAGGTTACCTTGCAATTTATTAATTTCGTCCCAGATTTGAAACAGTTCTATCTTCAAATTAACTTGACTCCTTCTCTCTTTGGAAGTTCGTTAAGTTCACTTTTCCTCTTTAGAGTTTATAATCGATAGCTATAGTTTTCTATTCTCATTGTTTAAATTTGAATACTTCTTGTTGGCTTCTGGGTGAGGTTGTCATGCACCTTAATCGCAAGCTTTTGTCTATCAATGTTGGTTCCCTACCTGAAGAACTCTTAATATTTATTGCTGGTTTGGGCCTGGTTTGGGCGAATTCCTCTAATTTCTGCTTATCTGATAACAGTCTAATCTCTCAGCCTATTGAGGGCCCTGTGCCCCTGATCAGCCAGTCCCTGTGCTGTAAGAAGTCAGCAGGGCCAACAACACTGAAGAATCCGACCCAACCCTACTACTGTCCTCTAGCTCTGAGTTGCTCATGGCAGTGCGACAGAACAGAGTAGAACTGCTCCGTTGGGTTTCCCAGACTGCACCTCTTTATAGAAACAAATGTTTACACACACACACACACACACACACACACGCCCAGAGCTGCAGCCACGGACCTTTGGGGTAGAAGCGCTTTAATCGTTGTGCTACCTGCACTACTCACGCTGAAGAAAAGACGAGGAAAATCAGAGCCGGGCAGCTATGGGGAGGAAAGGGACCCTACCGCGAGGCATAAAGGCGCATTGTGCAGTGTCCGGCTCCCTGGGAGAGATGTCCGGAGCCCTGCGGAATGACGAGCAGCTTGGAGAGAGAGGGCAGGCAGAGCCAAGGAGACAGGCGGGGTCCAGAAAGGGAACGACCGAGCCAGGCACCTCATGCATCCTTCCTGACTCACTGTCACCCAAAACAATCCAGGCCCAGCTGTCACACAGGAAGAGTCCTTCATCAAAGGACACTTGCCCAGCCTTCAGAGTCGTTCTTGTGAGAAGAGGATGAATAGAAATGAAACTCCGAATTTATGAGGTTTTGCCTTTCCTGGTGTAAAACCGAAAACGGAGCAGGGAGAAGCCAAAAAGGTAGGAAATCACCTCCGAGAGGTCTGTCTCATGTCAATTTTGTCTGTACATCGGCCAGTCCATAAAAGGATAACAGCAACTTCTGCTCAACATCTTGTTTGGTCCCCTACGCCCTGCCCGCCTCTCACTCATTCCAGAGACCCTCAGAAGAGACCCAGCACTTATCCTCGGAAAGTAATGATATTTGTGCCCCATGAAATTTACTGGGACACGTCGGGAACAGCCATGGGCATTTTGAAACTGACATCCCCTGACCATAATCTTAGCCCTCAGCTGGCCTCCATTTCCTCACCTCAGGATCATATGTGTCCCGGTCGCTCTACCCCTTACTGCTGCCCCAGTCTCTTCCAGGGGAAAACCCAATTCATTCCCGACTGATGTCTGCCCCGAGGCCTAGTTGAGGGTGGGAGACCCTGGGAGTAGCACCAAAAAAAAAAAAAAAGTGTGAAGAGGAGGAAGGCGCTGGCATTGCTAAATGGGAACAGGTTCCAATCCCAGCAATTTAATCCATGCGGAACAGAATCATTAATCAGGTGCAAAAGTCCTGAAAGGAGTAAAACTCAGACAGCCTCATCCAAGGGGCAGCTTGCCAGTCTGCCCCGCTTGAATTTTCTTCTCCAAATCCTTTAGCGCCTTTGTATCCGTGCTGGTCCAGGGCAAGCTCGCCAGCAGCCACCTGTTCGTCTCCTCACCCCACCTCTCGGACTTCGGAAGTGAGAGGGGAAATGATGGGAAACCCAGACAGCTGCTGCAGCCCAGCCCTCCCCCTTCCCACCCACAGAAACAAGCGGCCTGGTTCTAGGAATGAGGCCAGCTCCTGGCTGATGAGTTACTCTCTGTGAGAGATGCTTCTGCAAACACATTAACTCTTTCAGGCCCTGAATAACTCTCTCCCATCATAGAAGATAGAGTGAGAGCTCATAGATAGCACCTAGACCTTCGTTCATTGTGCCTGCCTAGAGGTCAGGTGACTTACCAAAGCCACAGGTTACTTCACAGCGAAGTCCTGGTAGGCAGCACCCAAGTGGTCCCTAGTTATTCTCACCTCCTGGTATTCATGCCCACAAAGAGTAGAGCTGGTTTATGTGGTCAATAGGATATTGCAGAAATGCCTGTCTGAATCCCCACCCACTGCCCCAAACCCTCAAACCCTCCACCACGCGCACACACACACACACACACACACACACAAGCCTGGGTCAAAGAGATATTGTAGTTTCTACCTCTGTCTTCATCCTGGGGGAAGCCATGCAACAAAGGCATTCAGGCAACTCTTTGGGCAGACAGTGACATCTCCTACAGCATCAAGCTGTCAGCCATATAGCTTTCTGACCAAAACTATCAGAAGAGCAGTGTATACCAGGGATGGACATTTTTGCATCACAGTTCAAATCTAGGCTCTCTATAGATACTAGGGAGCACGAGTGGTTTAGTGTTTACACCTTGGGCAGAAGTTCGAAATCACCAGCCACTCTGCTGGAGAAAGATGAGGCGTTCTGCTCTTCTGAAGGTACAGTCTTGGAAGCTCACAGAGGCAATTTTACCCTGTCCTATAGTGAGTTAGGTATGTGTGTGTATTCTTTGTTTTTTTTGTTTTGTTTTGGCATCACTTCCCTCTGGTGGTGGGAGTCAGAGGTCCCTTGCTCCTGGAGAGCTGCTGCTGGATTTGAACCTCCAACCCAGTGGGCTGCAGTCCCGTGCACAACCAACACGCCACCGGGGCTCAGCCATGTATGTATATTCTTAAGCATCCATATTCAAGGAAGGTGTCAGTGGTATTTACCAGTTAGCTCGATAAAGTAGAGTCTTCAACAACTCTCAGTACAAGTATTCCTTGCTGGTAGAAGGTCCCTCTAACCTCTTGTTGCAAAATCAAGTATGTGCTCCTCTGAACTTCCAAAGCACCTTATTCACTTCTGCCTTTATCCTGTGGCAGAAATTACATTTTTATCCACTGTCTCCAATATTAGCTGAGCCTTGTGATTTCAAGTATCCTGTTGCTCAGCTCGCTGGTCCTCACGCCCAGAAGAGTAGCTTGCAAAGATTAAGCCCTTGAAAATGAGTATAGAATAAATGGATGAATAGCAACAACAATAAAGGTATAAGTAGACATCCAGTTACCCTTGAAATAAATAAGTAGCTTCAAGAATACTCCACAAACCATCAGAATGATGGTCTAACACCATTCTTTAGAATTTGGACTGTATTTTTCTCAATAAACAATGTATAAAAAGATAGAAAGCTCAGTAGTCAACCCACAAATTCTGTTCCTCTATGATGCACTATTTCAACATGTGATTACCACCTATGAAAGCCTATTCCAGCTCCCAACAACATACTTACAAATAAACATCATTAATTTGTTAATAAATTCAGCAAAAAAAATTCATCATAAACTGGAAATTACTACTGTTTTCCAGAGACTCTACTTAAGTTGTGGAAACTCAGATGAAAAGCAAGTTTTTGCTTCAAGAGAAAAGAAAGAGGGACAACAGAAGGATATGTAGGGGCTACATAAGAGGACAGAGAAAATACCCACATCAAGTGAAGGGATGTATTCTTGATGAAGACACTTGAATGGAATCAAGAGCGAAAAATAAACAAAGGAAACATCATTTTAAATGACCCAAATATAAGCCCGACACAAAAGAACAAATACTGCTTCTCTCCCTTATATGAACTCTCTAGAACAGAAAAATGCATAGTGTGTTAGGATGGTTCTCTAGAGTATCAAAATCAATGACACATATATTTACTTAAAGAGGGAAGTTTACATCCAAAAAGAAATCTATCTCAAGAGAGTAGTCCATACTGCTGTTCAGTGGGTAAAGCCAGTCTAGCTAAGTCCATGGGTCAGACACTAATCCGAAAGCCCTTTTTGACTCATGCAGGAGTGTTAAACTAGAGAATTTTCTTGACTCGTGTGGTTTCTGGGGACGGGAACACAAGATGTCACAAAACGAAGCAACAAAAAGCAGGGGGAAGCTGCAAAATCGCGGTTGGTTTATGCAGAGACAGATCGGCAGATGAGATCCTATATCAGGCTAGTAATAGATCCCAGGGTTGGCAAGCAATATCATGGGTGCCTGCACTACATCCCAAGAGACCAGATAGAAGATTCAAGCAAAAGAATGGAAAAGAAAATGAGGATCAATTTTCTCGGTCTCTTTTGTAGATAGAAAAGAGGCCACACCTCTGAGGAGGTGTCATCAAACTGTTCCCTGAATGAGAGGTTGCCTTGTTATATAGGAAAACTGGAATTGTTTACATTATATTAGGTCCAATGTTGACTGGCAAACCGAGCTCCTCCTAGTGCAGCCAAGTTGACACAAAACCTAACCACCACAGTCCACCCCTTGACAATTTAGCCTCAGCACACCTCTCTTAAACCAGTGGTTATCAACCTTCCTGATGTTGTGACCCTTTAATACAGTTTCTCATATTGTGGTGACCTTCACCAACCCTAAAATTATGTTCATTGCTACTTAATAACTGTAATTTGCTTCATAACTGTAATTCATACTATTATGAATCAGGCAAGCCCTGCAAAAGGATCATTTGACCCCCAAAGGAGTTACAACCCATAATTAAGAATTGCTGTCTTAAACCATACATAATCTCTAAGCAAAGACAATAATAAAAATCATACTTACACCTAATATAATGCACCTGACAACAGAAATGTACTGACCTATTTACTACTTCTTATACTTTATAAGTGAACAAGACAAAAATATTTGATACATACAAAAGGAGGTATGAATAACAATTACAGTCATTATGTCTGCAACTGGCCACAGCTGGTAATTAGAACTACCTTTTCCCACCATCCCACCCTTCCCTCGGACCCTTAACAAGTACCTAAGCTAGCACCAGTGGTTCTTGACCTGGATAACCCAAATTGCCATTCCTGAAGTGTCTGGGCCATTCCCCGTCATGTCAGAATTTGAGTTATTATAGTTTGCCGTTTACTTTAATCATAGGACGTGGAGTCTTAAAAGATGGACTAAGGAAATCCCTGGTTTCTGGACATATGGACAGTCATAACCTCCATGATGTAAGACCAATGACAATTTGGGTTATAAGAATAAGTATAAGAAGTAAATAGGTCAGTACATTTCTGTTGTCAGGTGCATTATATTAGCTAATCAGGGTCATTTTCACCACTCAGTACAGTGATATCCCTTTTTGCCTGTTGATCCAGAGGCACGAATAGCCCCAAATGTCCAGGATGCATTCTTAACTCCAGTTCAATGGGATCAGTGTTGTGTCTCCATGTTGGGAGTGTTCCTCCCTTTGGAAGCAGGACCTCTAGACCCAAAGAGCACAAAGATTTCAAAATGCTGCTAGTGTTACTAGGAGCAATAGGGAATTGTGCCATTCCCATCTCCACCCCTTGGTTCTAGGACTCACAAATCCTGGCTACTGGAGAAAAAGCACCATATATTTGCAGCTGTTTAGGGAGTCTATAGCCCCCTGGAGCACATTGCCCCAGCCTGAAAGGTACTGCTATAACTGGTATAGTAATTGTCTTTTTTAGGTTAGTCCTTTGTTCTATCAAACCAAGTGCTTCAGGATGATGGGGAACATAGTACAAAAAATTGATAATCCTGAGCATGAGCCCATTGTCATGTTTCATGTAGTGTGAATTGAGTTTCTTTATTTGTAATGATTCTGTAAAGGATATACTGAATAGACTTGAGTATAAGCCAACCTGAATATCAGCCGAGGCACCTAATTTTACCAGAAAAACTTCATTAAAACTGTACTGGAAAACTCGATTTATACGTGAGTGTATGCGATAATGCCAAGAGATAAGGCAGTGCATCCAGGGCAGGGAAATCTTTCTCCAGAGTAAGTGTCTCTTCCAGTTAAAACAAAACGCTGACCGTTCCACGATGGAAGTGATCCTATGTAACCAATCTGCTACCAGGTTGCTGAGTGATCTCCCTGAAGGATGATGGTTTCAAAGCAGGGACTCAGTGTTGTCCTCTCTACTGCAAGTAGATTGTATCCACGTCCGTTGCAATAGACAAGTCAGCCTTGGTAGATGGAAGTCCATATTGCTGAGTCCATGCATTATTTCCATCCCTCCAACCTTGACCACTTTGGTCATAGGTCCCCTGGGTAATAATGGGAATGACTGGCGAAAGAGGACGACTGGTTTCCACAACTTATGTGGAACCATCCACTTAATTATTACAGTCCTCCTCTGCAGAGGTAAATGTTTGGTGAGCATTCACATAAGATGAAAATCTCTTCACATCTTTTTTGTCCATGCAGAGAAGTCTATCCACCTACCTCTTTGCCACGCTTCCTTGTCACCAATTTTCCTGTCACATGCTTTCCAGTCCCTGATCAGTCACCCAAATCATTGATCACAGCCTATGAGTCAATATATGTGCTGGGGTATCTCTCCAAAACATTTTTTTTTCCAAAACTATGTATTTAAATTTTTTTACAAAGCAATCACATCACCTTCAAAGTACTCTCCATGACATTTAGTACATTTGTCATAGCTGCTCTTCCATTCCTGGAAACATATTTCAAACTCATCTGTTTGGATGAATGACAGCAGCTCCCTCATTTTTTTCTTCACCTCTTTTTTGTCATCAAAACATGGTCCTTCGTGTTCTTCTTCATTCGTGGAAACAAAAAGACGTTTTACAGAGAGAGGCCAGGTGAGTAAGGTGTGTGGGGAAAGGGGAGCATACTGGTTTATTTGTTTGTTTCCCAACCTTGGCTCATTGAAATGGCTGCATGATCAGGTGGCAAAACCAGTCCCCCATCTGCCACAAATCAGGCCCTTTTTTGTTGCACACTGTTACTCAATCTTTTCAGAACCTCTCAATAGAAAGCTTGATTAATAGTCTGGCCTTATGGAATGAACTCCAAATGCACTATCCCCCTCACATCACGTCCAGCTTTGGGGGAGGTAACCCCTCATATGCTCTCCAGCTGGCCATTTCCCTGTTCCAGGAAAATGAGCAACCAGGTGTCTCTCTCAAAGTTGGGCCTATTTGGAGGATTTCCTTTCATCACTGTCCTTCAGGGCATCCCAGAAAGTGCAATGTTGCTGCTGTCCACTAAAAGTGTACCTGCAGGTCCTCTGTAAACCATATCTCATCTGAGAACCATCTGCAAACCAGAGAGGAGTTTCCACTTCCTCAGTCAACTAATCATAAGGAACTCCTGTGGTAGTGAGATGATTTTGTGTCAACTTGAAGTCTAATGACAGTATAGAAGTGGAATCCAAAGTGTCCATCAGGTCACAGCCTGATGATGCTTCCTTGAAAGTGTGGCCTTCTTAAAAATGGGTAACCTCGGAATTCTTTCTCTCCCTGCAGCTTCACCTTCACTCTTGCTGAGACTCTGCTATTGACCCTGAGAGCTTTGGGTGCACTGCTGTTTTTATCGAACTTGGATCCATGTGACTCTGTTCTCCCCCACCTGTGATCTTCCTGCTTTCGGCTTCCCCTTTGACTCTCTGCTACGTGGATCTGAAGAGGGATTCAGGGATTAGCATGGGATGAAAGGATTTGAGTTAGGCTGGGATTGGATACCTTGTTGACATATAAATGCGTTTTGATATAAAGTTCTTTCTTATACATATATTATGAGTCTCACTGAATTTATTTCTCCAGACTACCTGCCCTAACACACATTTCCCATGAGGCCATAGGTTCAGACAAAGCAAAGGAAGGTACTGTGAAAGAAATGTTTCCATGGGCATTTGGGCTACTTCTTCATGAAGCTTACTTGTACCGTCAGAGACTGCTTGAGCCAGGTCTCATAGAGACCTCTGCCATTTACTAATGGTGCCCACATCCAACTTCATGACTGTGGATCAGACCATATCCAGTTCATGATGGGCTGCTCAGGCCACATGGTAACTTGGTGGTTCACAGCATGAAATTACTATCCACTAAGGCCCAAAACGGTTTCTCAAAAGGAAAATGGTTTTCTGTAGAAGATAGCAGAGTCTGCTCTGTGATTTACAAATTGGAGCCTTCCAAAGACTCCAAATTGCTTCTCTCTGTGTCACACACACTTCAAATACGATTGGATCAATTGGATCATATGGCCCAAGTGGCAGAGCAGCTTGTGTGGCAGCTTGAAACTGTTACAGAGCCTTCTTCTGTTCTGGGCCCCATTCAAAGCTAGCAGCTTTTTTAGTCTCTTGATAATTGAGGAATGTGTTATCTCAAAAATCCAAAGAGGCCCACCAAGCATTGTGGCTCCTTTTTCATTGTGGGAGGGGGTAGATGTAATAACTTATTGTTTACTTTGGTAGCATTATCTTGGCATGCTCCACACCATTGCATCTCTAGAAATTTCAATGAGGTGGAAGCCACCTAAATTTTTGTTCAATTAATTTCTCTCTCTCTAGCTTACAGATACTTTACCAATAAATGCAGGGTGATTGATACGTCTTCCTTACTAGAACAAATCAGCATGATGTCATGAATGAAATTGACTAGTGTGACATTTTGCAGAAGAGAAAGGTGATCAAGTTCTTTTGATTAATTTATCTATCAATCCATTTGTGAGGATTTGGTGTTTCTTTACATTGAGTTGTAATCCATACTGAAGACTGCAATCCTTGCTCTTCATCAGCAAGTGCTTCAAGTCCTTCCTTTCAGCAAACAAGATTGTGTTATCTGCATATAAATAAACTGTCCTCCAAAGATGCTGCTGCATTCTTCTTCATATAATTCAGGTTTTCTGATTACTTGTTCACTGTGTTAGAGTCCTCTAGAGAAACAAAACCAGGACACTGATAATAGATAGATAGATAGATAGATAGATAGATAGATAGATAGATAGATAGATAGAACATAAAAACAAACAGCTAATTAGTCCACAGAGCAGTGCAAATGACTCAGTTCAACTCATTTCTGTAAGAGTGTTAATACACTGGCAGTCCTTCAACATGCAAGGGCTTCAACATGCAATGTGTGCAACTCAAGGAAGCAGACAGCTGAGTCTTCTACAGAGCAATACAGGCAGTCCATCCACAAGCAGCCAACAGCTGGGTAAGTCACCAACAGTTAGCAAGATGACAGGGTCTGACAGTCCTCAGTTCAAGTGATGTATACACCAGCAGTGTGGCGAAACAGGTCTTGAAGGAACCTCAAACTATAGTGACACAGTCTGCAGGTTAGGTATCCCAGAGGTAGTGTAACTCACAAGTTGAGGCAGGGAACTAGCTAAAGTAGCTGCACACTGGTCCGATCATCAGAGAGCAAGAGACAGAAAGGCGAGGCTCCCCAAACGACTTATCTCTTTGCCCTTCAATTAAACTGCAACCTTATTAACGCCATATGTGTTTATGGGCCAGGGTGCACAATAAAACTACCTATCACACTCACCATACAGGTTTTAAAATATGCAGTGTTCTCTCACTCTTGTTTGTACAACTGCCTCTTAGCCCATGTTCAAATTCCACATGAGCATAATGTAGTGTTCTAGGATTCCCTTTCTTTTTTTTTTAAAGCTTGAACATCAAATGTTAAGCTTGAACCTTTTATCCAGTCCTCAAATTATTCACATGAATAGGCATGATAAGTTGCAACATTATCATTACCATATCACTATTTAACAAGCCCTTATCACAAAATCTCCATTTACTGTCTCCAATTCCCCCCAAGCCCAAACCAATAGAAACCCATACATATATAACCTAAAGATCTATTAACAGATGAAGTTGTAACCAACTTTATAGCAAAAAACTATTTACAAAAGTACTTCAATAACATAGCTTAAAATACAAAAAAAGACAGGTAAAAAGATTATACTAACCTGTAGTAGGCTTTTATTTAATTAATTTATTTTTTATCATTTTATTGGGGACTCATACAACTCTTATCATGATCAATACATACATACAAATGCAGATCACATTTGTACATTTGTTGCCATCATGAGTCTAAAAAAATTCCCATTCTACTTAGGCCCTTGGTATCAGCTCCTCATATTTCCCCTCCATCCCCACTCCCCCTCCCTCATGAACCCTTAATAATTTACAAATTATCATTATTTTGTCAAATAGTACACTGTCCATTGTATCCCTTCACCTACTTCCCTGTTTTTTCTACCCCAGTGAGGAGGCTATATGTATATTCCTGTCATTCGTTCCCCCTTTCTACTCTATGTTTCCTCTACCCTTCTGGTATCACCACTCACACCACTGGTCGTGAAAGGATCACCTGTTCTGAATTCCCCATGATTCCAGCTCCTATCCATACCAGGATACATCCCCTGGTCTAGCTGGATTTGTAAGTGTGGCAGTCGTGAGCTTATGTTAATTTTATGATTGAAATGATGTTAATTTTATGATTGAAATGTAGGGGTGGAATCTAGCCTGTTATCTGGAGATAGTCATTGAGTAGCCAATGAGGCCTCTGTGTGGGCATGGCTTTCTCCTGATACGTCTGGGAAATATCACGATATTTCCCTTGCAGAGATGAGAAACTATCTCCTTGGTTGTTGGGAGTTAGTTCTGAGAGACGATGAATCACGGACAAGACAAGATGGCAGCATCCGAGAAGCTGGAGGAGCCAGCGGAGAGATCACACAAGTTTGCCCTGATGGAGCCAGACCTCTGACGCTGGGGCAGCCACATGGAGACCTCTGCCACTGATGAGTTGCTTCTGCTGTTGATGGACCCTGAGCCCTGGAAG
>PVJH01015159.1:8166-54613 GCA_004026705.1 Nesogale talazaci
ATATATATGGTTGTCTGTAGAATATTTCAAAATGTGTTTTAGTTCCCTCAAAGAACTGTGGGTAAAGTATTGAGAGATAATATTGTCATTTATATGTGTGCCTTCATAAAACTTAATCTAATCTCTCGTGTCCTTGAGCTTAGTGTCCATGTTTAATATCTTTCAGTAGCAGAAGAACTGCTTGGAGACCCCCAAAAGATATATTCTTCTTAGCCTCTTAAATTCTTAAATCTCAGCCATTGGAGAATGGATGCTCATCTATTAAAATGGTACCAAACCAAACCAAAAACCAAAGTCACTGCCACCAAGCCGATTCCATACTTTGTGACCCTATAGGACAGCGTAGAACTGCCCCCTCGGGCTTTCTGAGGATGTAAATCTTTGGGGAGTAGAAGCCTTATCATTCCAGAGTTTTCAAACTGCTAACATTATGTTCAGCAGTCCAGTGCATAGCCACTGACTTACTGGGGCTCCTGCTATTGGAGCTTCTACTCATGCCACATATGAGGTCACCTTAAGTTGAAGTTGTTAAAGAAACGCTATGTCCCCCTATAAAGCTTTCAAAAGCATCAATATTTGTTTTAAGGGTTTCCATCCTTAAGCTAGCAACTTATTCTTTTCTGAGGCTTGCTTGCTGCAGTAGACAAACTAACTGACTTGCCATTTGCATTCATTCATTTTCCACTTGAAATGCTTTTGCTGTCTGCTACTGATAGAACACACCTTCTCCAACTCTCCACTAAGCCAGGCTCTCATTTTTCTCTGGAAGCTGGTTCCAAAAGTAGATAAAGAGGAATTTCTAAACTCCCTGTGACTTTAACTCCACAGAGATGCCTCTCATCAAGTCAGCATCTTACGAGCACTATTAGCAGGCATTATTTAGATTTGTTCTCTTTGTGTGTTCTTAAAAATTTGTTTGTGCTTCCTCAAAGCACCAGAACTCAGATAACAGATACCAAAATCAAATAGAAAAATTAGCCATACTCTTAATTTAACTGAATCATTTATCAGGAGGACTACTTCTGTATTAAAATTCTCTTACAGCACAGTCCATAACTACCCATCACTTTCATTAGGTACTTTCAACAGATGTTGACACAGGCTATCTCTGGACTTTGGAAAATTCAGAGATCCAAGGTTGATGTCCTTGGTTGTATCATAATTACACATTGGGCTCTGACCTGCAAAGTTAGCAGTTTGAAACCACCAGGCACTCCAAAAAAGAAAGATGTCTTTCTACTCCCAGAAAGTTATCATCTTGGAAACTCATAGGCACAGATTGATTGGATCACCATGAGTCAGGCTTGGCTCAGTGGCAGTGTTTTTAGTTTAATCAAATTATTTTCAAAGTACCAAACAACTGAATTTACTTTTCTTCAGTGTTAAAATAAATGAGATTATAAATTAAATTTACTGATATATATGTGTGTGTATTTTGGAAGTTATGTGCTTATGTTAATTTTATAATTGAAATGTAGGGGTGGAGTCTGACCTATTAATCTGGAGATAGCGTTTGAGTAGCCAATGAGGCCTCGGTGTGGGCATGGCTTTCACCTGAGACTCCTGGGAAATCTCGTGGTATTTCCCTCGTGAAGATGAGAAGCTATCTTCCCCAGTTGTTGGGAGTTAGTTTCAGAGACAATTAATCACGGCCAAGACAAGCTGGCAGTGTTTGAGAAGCTGGAGGAGCCAGCAGAGAGACTGCTCGGCTTTGCCCTGATGAAGACAGACCTCTGAAGCTGGAGTGGCATGCTGTTGATGGACCTGAGCCCTGGAAGCGAGGAGCCATGGGGAGACCCCTGCCAGCACCAGAATTCTGCACCCACTGATCTGTGACTTCCTGAGTCGGAAGCAGACATTATAGACTGACTTCGGGCATATGGGTTATTATTGGACTTATGACTTTGCACTGGAATGGATTGGGATGCCTTCTTAGGGTAACATTTTTTTGGTATATAAACCCTTTCCTTATACCTATATGCATGTCTCTGAAATTTGTTCCTCTAGTCTATCCGGACTAACTCATGTATATATATCAGAAATATCTCAGTATATTTTATTTATCTATAAAGATAGAAACATGTAAATATTTCTAATATCTCTCCATATAATGAGATTTTATCTTGGTCTAGTGAAATAATGTTTAGAATTACTTCTGTACAGACATCTGTAATCAGTATGTCTCATGTGATATTAGTGCCAGGATTTACACCCCACAGACACACACACACACAGGGGAAAACATATCTGGATATTCTGATTATACACAAATCCAAAAAGATAAGAAAGCATATAGCACAAATTTACAGGACTTGCCCTTACTACAGTTTTGCATTGGGAGCCCTTATCACTGTTACTTCTTTTTTATAGCCAACCAAAGTATAACCAATCACTTATTTTTGGCTGCTCCAAATTATGTTTCCTGATAGGTTTGCTTATGGTGATTATGTCATCCTTTATAAAATCAAACCAAACAAAATAACTGGCATCCCAGGTACTTGGCTGGTGCCCAAAACAAAGGGGATAAAGTTATATTTCATGTGTTCCCTGCCACCGTCATCTGGGACCCACCAGAGAATGAGCAAGATCTCGTGGTTTTACTGATGATGCAGTTGGAATCCACATCTTTCAAAAGGTGTTTGTTTGTTTGCTTGCCTGCTTGTGAAAGTGGACTGTGGAAAACATTTATCCGGTAAGATGTTCCACAAGAAGAGGATTCCGTGGCCCAACAAGTTTGGAAACCACTGACTATCATGTTTATAGGTAAGAGGTTCCTAGTGCTCTATCATCTAATGCAGACACTGTAAAGTCCCCAAGAAAACAATAACTGCAGGCCATTTTCTATACATTTACTACCATAAAGCACTGGAGAATCTCCACTGTATATATTTGCACATCAAGAGTCTATTCTAAAGAAGCTGGCTTTATTTCATGCTGTCTGTATCTAAGTAATGACCCTTGGACACCTATTTTATGTCTCTGGGGAGTGCACTTACCGCCAGTGAATCCTAGAGAGGACATTTCACTATGGAATTTGTGTGTCTGTGTGTTTCATGGTAGTAATGCCATCTGAGAATTTTAAGAAAAACAAATATGTCAGGCAATGATTTTTTTAATCTTGCTTTCGATTTTTGCTTTATTGTACTGAGAAATGGTGGCGTGAGTAACTGTTTGTCCCGTCCTCTGCTTCCTTCTAGGTAGTATGCTTTCATGGCTTTACTGTCATCTTGAGCCTTATTTTGGAGGGCAGAAGAATGCTTAGGTCATGTTTAGTTTTTATAGCCTCATTTAGTCGAAATGGATCCTTTGGGCCTAGTCTATGCCCATTGCCTAAATTTAAAGTTCCCTTTCTTGCAGGTGGCTTAATTTATATTTGTTGATGGCACAGTGAATGCAAATAACCACACAGGTGACCTTTAGGGTGTTGTAAGAAACTGAGAGAACCCAATCAATTGTGAGGGACTTGAATTCAGATAAAGGTTTGGATATGTTTTTAGAATTTCTGAAAATATCTTTTCCTTGATAAAGGAAAAATATGGGAGCCCCCAATAGGCATTTTGGAAACATAAAGTGGACTCATGTTGTAAGTGATCAAGCATTTCCATACAACAATATTAGATGACTGATATGGTAAAAGGAAACCGGACTTTTAGAACTGCTACAATGGATTTGACTTTGAAGAGATTGTCTGTTCAGTTCATTTTATCACACTATTTTCTATCCTTTTTGGTATATGTCTAGCCTAAAAATGGAAGCATAATTTGGTTATGAGATGTGACCAAAATGAATTGATTCATGGTATAAATAAATTGCAAGTTTTTCATTATCTAAAGGCCTTCATTAGGAATTCTCTGTTCAAAAATACATTCTGCGTGGTACTTTTGCTGGCTAATAAGGAAAACTACCTCTGATCTGGAAGCAACAAAGTAGAAGTTATCCTTTCTTCCATTTTTGTTCATTTTGATCAATCAAGCAAATTTTGCAATACCATAAAGTTTAAGCTAATGAAATTCATTCCAAATGTGAATATCCATCTTTTAAAAATTGATTTTAGGGGGCTGAACCCCGGTGGCATAGTGATTGAATGTGGGACTGCGGCCCATTGGCTTGGCAGTTCAAATCCAGCAGCAGCTTTCCAGGAGCAAGGCTGGACCTCCCACTCCCACCAGAGGGCAGTTATACACCCCCCCCCAAAAAAAAAGCCAAAAAATTGATTTTGGAAATAAGAAAAAGAATCTTCCACATTATCAGGGATAAAAGGAAAAGCGAAGATGACCAGAACTATTCATAAATATTTATGCTGTCAGAAACCATGGAACTCCCAGTGTAGTCAGTCTATGTATAGTTCCCTCCCTCTAGTCACTACTAAGCCATTTCATTCTCAAAGGGTGAGCCTGGACCTTTAGCAAGAGCTTCAGTTGGCTACTGTCACTAGTGTCTTTCTAATGACACATCAGCCCTGAAAGGTGATTTTCAAATGTATTCTGCCATATAAGATTTTTTCTCTCTAAATAACCCAATCACAGTCTAGATTCAAGAACTGAGTGTTTTTTATTTTTCACCAGATTGCATTTAGAATTTGATCTCTAGAGGGCATTTTAGTGACCTATTCCTGGAGTATAGACATTTTCTGTATGATTGCTAGTCTGGGACTGACTTAATGGCTCCCCCCATATCCTGCTCTGCTGGCACGATGATACATTTAAGTTAACCATAGGCAATTGTATTTTGTAACATCAGTATCCAAATTGAAAACAAAACACAAGGCTCTAGCATCCTGGCTTCCATAGAACACAGATTACCTTCTTCATAGATACTTGTCAAGCAAAATTTTTAGAACTTCTGTTTATAAAAGTCATTAGTATTTATTAGGAATATTCTAGCCTGCTTCCAATAATTATGGGATATTGTAACACTGAAAACACTTTAAGTTAATAAAGGATGAGTAGAGTTGTAATCAGTTTCCACTGATATCCCTCTAGTTTAAAACCAAAAAAAGAAAATTACAATGTAAGGAACGAAACTAAAATTTTATACGAGGCTGAGCCCCAGTGGCATAAGTGGTTGAGTGCGAGACTGCGGCCCACGGGCTTGGAGGTTCAAATCCAGCAGCAGCTCTCAGGAGCAGCGCTGGGTAGCTCCCACGACCACCAGAGGGCAGTGATGCCAAAAACAAAACAAAACAAAAACAAAACAACAACAAATTTTTATAAGAATTTGATGTAGAATCTATGAGATCTGGAGGTATATTGTACATTGGGTTGGAAACAAGAGCATTAAAACTAAGGTGAGCTTCTAGATGTTCTAAACAGTGCAATGAAGCATGAAGAGTAAATAAGAGGCATGTAGCTGGAGGGGAAAACAGTCCCCCCCTAAAAAAGGCAAATCGATTGGAGACATATAAAATTATTTCAGAGAACATGATTGCTTGTTCAGAAAATCCCATACAATACAAAGTTACAAGAAGATTAATACATGAATCTAGTAAAATTGTAGGTTGCAAAGCTAGCATGTAAAATCATCTCTATTTTTTTTTTTTTAGGCCTCACTGCCCTCAGGTGGTGGGAGTAGGAGGCCCAGCCTTTGCTCCTGGGAGCTGGAATTGAACCTCCAACCCAGTGTGCCACAGTCCGCACACAACCACTATGCCACCGGGCTCAGCCTTATATATTTCTATATAATAGCAATAAGCTATTGAAAAGAGGAAAGGTGCAAATTCCTTCCAATGTTGTCTGTAGGTTTAATGATAAAGATATAAATTCTCTGATTATATAATTATATGGAAATAAAGTAGAATAACCAATCAGCTTTTAAAAAGCAGAATAAAGTTGGAAGAAAAACCACACCCAAATTTTAGATTCACTGTGTAGCTGTGTTAAACAAGACAGAGTGGTATTAGCAGAGGAATAGACAAAGAGATCAATGGAGAAAAATCGACAATCCAGAAATAGACCCACACAAATAAGGATAATTGATTTTTTTCTTTCTTTTTTTGTGAGATTTGGAGGAAGGTTGACAGAGTAAATTGGTTTTTCATTCAACAATTCATACACATTTTGTCTTGTGTCATTGATTGTAACCCCACGATGTAACAACACTCTTCCCACTTCTTCCTGGGTTTACCCTCTCTCTGTATCCTTCTTTCTGATCCCGACCTGCCTTCTGAGCTTTACCCTGCCCTGTTGGTCTCTGGTTGATTGTTCTATGAGTGGTGCGGACCTCGGGCTGCACTCTTTAACTTGTTCTCATAGGCCTGCCCATTGTTTCACTGAAAAGTGAACTGCGTGGGTGAGTTCAGTGTTAGCCTGGAAATTTTCCTTAGAGATTGAGTCTCAATCTGACAAGTAAGCTTGGTCTTTTTTATGATTTTGCATTTTGTTCTACGTCTTCCTCCCACTCTATCCTGGATCTCCCATTGTAATCCCTTTGAGATCAGTCAGCAGTAGGGGCTGAGCACCTTCTACTACGTCTAGTCTCAGGATCATGGGGGCTGGGGTTCATGTGGTCCATAAGTTCTTTATTGTTTCCTTGTTGCTTTTATTTTCTTCACTCTTTTTTCTTCTCAAGACGAAGAGGCCAATAGTGAGCTGCACCTTCCATGGCTGCTCACAATTGAAATTCACCAAACTAGGAAGTAGAACATTATCCTTGTGGATTATTGAGACAGACTAGCACTAGTCACTCTCGTGCTATCTTGTTCACTACAGAATGACCTGCCTCTGTCCTCATTCATCTCGGTTTTATCAACTGACCTTGATGCCCCATTAGAGTGTGGTCCTGAGGACTCAGGCCCAGGGGCTCACTCCTTCAAGGTGCTTGCTGAGGAATGTTTTTCATACCTTGGCCCCTATAAATTTTACTATGCTAATGGATCTATCTACCGCACATATACATACATATATAAGAATAACCTCAGTCAATAAATATAAAAACACCCTCTGTCAGACATAGGGACATGCTTTTTGAGTGTGTATCATTTGCCTTCCCACCCCGTTCAGCTTGCTTGTCTATCTGTGCACCCATCTGTAGATCTTTACAATTATTGCAGGATTGTGTATGCAGACTTTACCTGTGTTATCTTTTCCTCCCTGTGTTTCCCTTTGCCTTGATCATTTTGTGCTGGCCTCCTGTTTATTGTATAAGGCCTTTCCTTTTACCCAAGTTAATATGTGTCTACCCTCTAGTTAGTGAGTTCCATGCCTCCCCCTTCCACTCCTGCTAGGTTTCAAAGAATGATTGATTTATCCTGTAAACTTTCCCATAACTTTTTATAGTAGTGATCACAGACAACAGCTGCCCTTTTGTAATAGACTAATTTCACTGAGCAAAATTTCCTCTAAGGTTATCCATATTATGAAGAATTTCCCAGATTTATCATTATTTTTTGTATTCTCCATAGTATGCATAGCATTCTGTTTTGTATATATATGGTAATTTGTTTCCCCATTCAACCATTGGTGAGCACTTAGGTTGTTTCCAACCTTTGTTATTGTAAATAAGGATGTGTCAAACATGTGGATGTGTGTGTGTTCTTTTTTCCTTGTTCTTTTTTTACTATCTTTAACCTTAACCCTAAAACATGTGTGTGCGTTCTTATCATGAGTTTTACTTATCTAGGATATATACCTAATAGTGAGATCGAAAGATCAACTCACTGGAAATGAGGGAAAGTGGCTAATGATTGCTAACATTGCTTCATGTGTTTGATATTTATCTGAATGTCCTTGTTACATGCCTGTTCATATCCTCTGTTCATTATTTAGTTGAACTGCTTGCCTTTTTGATGTTGAGAAGTTGAAGCTTCTTAGAAATTTTAGAGATTAGCCAAGAAATATAATTGCAAAAAAATTCTAGTCCAGAGGTTCTCTTTTTACACTGTCAGCAAAGTCTTTTGATGCACGTAAATGCTTAATCTTAGGAGTCATCAAGAAAGAGCTTTGGTAATGCACTAGTTTCAAGTTGAACTGTGATCTCTATTGTCAGTGCCTCAAAGCCACCAATATCAGTGTAGGAGAAAGACTGGACTTTCCACTCCCAAACAATTACAGTCGCAAACATCCATAAGAGGTCTCTCACTCTCTCTCTCTGTCTCTCTCTCTCTCTCAAAGAGGTCTCTTGATGAAAGGGAGTTTTTGTTGTTATTGTTGCTGCTGCTGTTTTTCTGGTTTTTTTATTTGTTGGAGGAGGTTGCTTTTTTTGAGTCATCAAGATAAAAACATATGGTGGTGTAGTTGGTTACAAGTTGGGTTACTAATCACAAGGTCACCAGTTCAAAGCCACCAGCCACTCCACAGAAGAAACATACATTTCCTGCTTGCATAAAGATTAAAACTCTCAGAAACCCACAAGGCTGTTCAACTCTCTCCTTTAGGGTCACTATGAGCAAAATCAACTTGTTTGATGTTTACTTTGTTTTGTTTTGTTTTAATCATCTGGATTATTTTCTGAGGTTTGTATATTTTTAGTTATGTTTCCGGGGTTTTTTGTTTTGTTTTATGGTCTTCATTGCTTTAGGTTTCACATTGAGGTCTTGGATCCATCTTGAGTTTTTTTTTGTTTTGTTTTTTTTGTTTTTTGTATAGGGTGAGTGTGAGGGCTAGGTTCTATGTCAACCTGGTTCAGTCAAGATTCTCAGTGGTTTTGACAGTCAGAACCTGGTAATTCCCCAAGGTGCAATTTAATATAATGTAATCAACTCCACGATGGGATCTTCTGTGAGTAGGCAAGCATTTGTGGGGACTGTAGGATGGAGTGCTAGCCTCTTAATCAGGTCAATAACACTGATACAGCTGAAAGAAGCTTCCCTGGATGTATAGCCTATTTTTACTTAGCCTTATTGAGGGAAGGCTTTTCCCTCCTGCTTGTCCAGATCTACCATCCAGCTCCTCCGACTATATTGCTTGTGAATCCTAGGAGCTAGCCGTATCTATCATTTGACACTGTGTTAACAAGTCTGACTTGCTAACCTTGGATTCATCCATCTCTCTCTCCATCAGCCTGTTGTTTCCTTACTTCCCAAGTTGTCTTCTACTTCCTGGTCCATCAGGAAGCTACATGACCCCAGAAGCTACATGAACCAGGAAAAGCCTCCATCTTCACATCTGACCCACAAACTTGAATCAGACTTCTACACACTTTCTTGCCATAAATTCTGTACATCCATGTCTGTAGACACATACCTAATTTTGTTTCTCTAGCGAACTCAGCCTACCACAGGGAGAACAATCCTCTCTCATTTTTCTGCAAGTAGAAATCCCATTTTGCCGATACTATTAGATAAAGAAAATAGCTCTTCCTCACTTTATGGGTTTTGGCCCTTTTTCGAAGATCAAATGTCCATAGTTTATTGGCTAACTTTGAGATTCTCTATCTGTTCCATTGGTATGTGTATCTGTTATTTTACCAACATCAGACCGCTTGGATTACTGTGGCAGTATTGTGGGTCTTGAGACCAGAGAATATGAGGCCTCTCTACTTATTCTTTTTCAGTAATGCTTTTTATCCTCTGTCTCATTCTTTCTCATAGAGTTGATGATTAGCTTCTCATCACATTAAAGAATGGTGATGGAATCTGAATAGGGACTGAATTATATCTGAAAACCACTTTGAATAGTACAACTATTTTAACAATGTCAAGTCTTTCTATCCATCACTGTGGTATAAAAGAGGGTCTTACAAAGCCCGTAGAAAAATGAAATGAAGAGATAATGGAATTTTTCCACAAACATTTTACAGTCCCCTTGAATTTTCCCATTTAAGGAAGTCTCTTTGGTTCCTTAAAATGGACATTTTATTTTCTTTATATAGGTCTTTTATACCTCTTGTTAGATTTAATTTCTAAGTACTCTATCTTTTGACTAGCTGTTGTAAACAATATTGTTTTCCTGTTCAAGGTATATCATTCTCTTGTTATTGAATTCTATTGAATGCAATTTCTTTTTTGGTATGTTTTAAAAGGACTTGCAGGTGACGAATGAATCTTCTGTGTCCACTTCAATTTGTTCCTCCTTTTTTTACTCACTTGGATCAAGGTTTAGATCCAAGGGGTAAGGAATCTGGATGATTTTTAAGGCTGTGCTCCTTTACTCCCTCTTTTTAAATATTTTTAACTTATTTATTTTGCTTTAGAAAAACAATAACATTTATGCAGAGTCACAGTCCATCTCATCAAATCAAATCAGTAACTGTCTTCTATGAACCCTTCAAAATGTGGTTCCTTTTTCCCACAGGTCCTCCCTCACGTCCTCTTTTCCTCCCATCCTCTCTCCCTCCTTCCATCCCTCCCTTCCTCTCTTTCTCCCTGTCTCTCCTTCTACCCCATCCCTGGCTCCCTTGTAGGCTTGACAGTCTTATGCTTCAGTGTTAAAACCACCTTCCTTTTCTTTTTTTTCTTTATAATAAAGGTGTAAATATTTATCTTTAAAACCATTTTCCAGGGCTGAGCCCTGGTGGCGTAGTGGTTGTGCGCGGGACTGCGGCCCACTGGGACGGAGGTTCAATTCCAGCAGTGGGGCTGGGCCTCCTACTCCCACCACCGAGAGCAGTGATGCCAAAAAAAAAAAAAAAAAAACACCACTTTCTCTTTCTTTTTCATTATAATAAAGGTATAAATATTTATATTTATAAGATTGGATCACTTTACTAAGCATAATGTTCTTGTTTTGCAGTGTTTATGAAAATTGCCATTTTAAAATTGATGCCTAATATTTCATTGTATGAACATACCAGTGTTTGTTTATACAGTGTTCTATACATGTAGAGAGGTTGTTCCCATATTTTTGCTACTATAGAAATTGCTGCAATAAACATAGTTATACATATGTCTGTTTGTGTTTTTTTATAACTTCTTTAGGGTATATACCAAGTAGAGGAATGAAAGGATCATAGGAAACTTGCATTTATTTCAAAAACACTATATTGATTTTTATACTGGTTGAGCAATTCTACAGTGCCACCTACAATGTATAAGTATTCTAACCTCTCCACCTTTTCTCCAGCATTTATTATTTTCTACTTTTCTGAATTTTGTGGAGAGTGATGTTGTGAGGTGGTATATCATTTTAGTTTGTACTTCTCTTCTTGCTAAGGAATGCAAATGTTTCTTCAGGTGAATCTTGTCTGCTTGGCGATCATCTTTAGTAAATTGTCTATTTATGTCTTGTGCCCATTTTCTGAATGGGCTATTTGTATTTTTCTTATTAAGGTGCTGTATTTTCTATAGATTTTTGAAATTAGCCCTTTATTTAATGTAGCATTGCTAAATAATTTTTGAATCTGTGGATTCTCTTTTGATGAAGTTTTTTGAAGTACATAAATGTTCTATTTTTAGAAGGTCCCAATCTTTTATTTTGTGTTCTTTACTGAAGAAGATTTCTTGAGAATTTTTGCCACAATGTTCATAAGGGATATTAGTTTATAATTCTCTTTGTGTGAGTGAGATGTATTAGTTTTAGTATCAATGTTATTCTTGTTTCATATAATGGGTTAAAGTGCCTTCTCTATTTTCTATGTTTTGAATATTTTGAGTCAAATTGATGTCAGTTCATATCTAAATATTTGAGAAAAATCACCAATGAAATTGTCTGGCTGAGGGGCTTTTCTTCTTGTGAATTTTTTAAATGACCTTTTCAATTTCTTCTATTGTGACCTAGTCTAACTTAGATTGTGCTAATTTAGGTAGGTAGTGTGATTTTAGTGAATTTTATATTTCTTCTAGGTTTTCAATCTTGTTAAGTATAGTTCATCATGATATTCTGTTGGTCTTTCTTCAGTAAGTTCTATTGTGGCATCAATTAATTAATTTATTATTTGTATCTTCTTTCCTTTGTTAAGTTTTCCATTGGTTTGTCAATTTTATTAATCAAAGTTTAATTTTGAATCTTATTCTTTTATTGCTTTTCTGTTTCACTTATTATTGCTTGAATGTTATTTCCCTATTTTCTGGTGACTGCAAGCTTTTTTCCTGTGTCTTTTCTAGTTGTTTGATATGTTGGTTTAAAGTATTGATTTTTCTTGTTTTTTAATGTGTGAATTTATTGTTACCCATTGTTTTCTGAGCATTGTTTTTATTGTGTCCCCAAAATTTTTGTATGTTGTGGTCTAATTCTTATTTGAATTAAGAAATATTGTAATGCTATTTTTTAATTTCTTCTATGGCTTAGTGGTTTTATAAGTATATTATTGTATTTCCATGTTTTATGGTTTTTTCCCTTTATCTTTTGTTGTTGGCTTCTAATTTTATATGTTGTGGTCTGAGAATACTTTGCCATATTTTGGTATTTTTATTATTTATTTATTGAGCCTTGCTTTGTTGCCTAATATATAGGCTATTCAGGAAAATGTTCCATGTGCACTGGAAATATATATGTGTGTGTATATATTTGCTATTACATTAGTGTTATCCTTGGGTGAAGAGTTGTGTATATGTCTGTGAGGTCAAACTAGATGGTTGTGTTGCTTTGATCTCTATTTTTGAGCTTTCTTTCTAGTTGTTCCATCTTTCATCAAAAGTGGTGTATTAAAATTTCCTACCATTATTGAAGAGTTATCTAATTCTTCAATTCTGTTAAAATCTTATTTATATATTTTGAGAGTATTTTCTTTGGGTGCATAGATATCTATTATGGTTATCATTTGTTGAATTTAATCTTTAAAGATTACATAATGTCTGAATCTGTCTGGGTTGTCTAGAACAAAATTAGTGATACTCATAAAACGGAAGGCTGATGATGCAGAAAGGTGAAAGAGAATGCAGGGAGATCACAGGCTGGTAGGGGCAGAGAGAGCCGTATCTGTCCAAGGTTAGTAGAAACATGCCAAGGCACCAACAGTTCCCATGTTGGGTCTCAGGGTCTAAGTCCTACATGGGACTGCCCCTAAAGACCGCTGCAGAATCCTAGCAAGGATGAAAATGAAGGACATTAAAGTGCTAGGTTTCATTGGTGCTACACAGCACCCTAACGGGCTCATCTCCTCCCCCTCGACCCTTCCTCTAGTTCGTTAGTGGTCCTGTCCCACCAACTACCATAACCCCAACTTTACCTTACAAATCTGGTTAGGCCAGAGCATGTACACAGGTAAGAGCTGGAAACACAGAGAAACCAGGAGAGGTAAACCCCTCAGGACTAATATTGATAGCAGTCATAGCAGGAGGGGAAGGGGAAGATAGAGTAGCAAAGGGGAACCGATCACAATGATCTATATATAATCCCCTCTCTGGGAGTGGACAACAGAAAACTGTGTGAAGGGAGACATTGGCTAGTGTATGACAGGAAAGGAGAGCAATCATTTATAAATTATCAAGGGTTCATGAGAAAGGGATGGTGGGGGAGGAAGGGGTGCAATGAGAAGGGCTCAAGTAGAAAGAAAATGTTTTGAAAATGATGATGGCACGAAATGTCCAAATGTGCTTGACACAATGGTTCGCTGTATGAATTGTGATAAGCCCTCAATAAGATGAGGCTTTTTTTTAAAAATTGAAGGGCAAGAGAAGAAGTCCTTATAGTCTCTCTTATAGAATAGGCCACATCCCAAGGAGGCATCGTCAGGCTTTGATGTGATTGATAAGCTAGATTACACCCATATCTTCTTACAGGTACCAAGTTGGCACAAAACTCAAAGCATCACAACATCCTTCCTAATTTCTTTGACTCATTTTTGCCTTAAAGTCTACTTTATCAATTCCTGTTCTTTTGGTCATCGTCTGTCTGATATCTGCTTTCCTATTCTTTGCTTCATTTATTTTGTTTTTATGTCTCAGGTTTGTTTTTGTAAAGAGCAAATTGATAAGTCATTTTTCTTATCCTATCCACTCTTCTCTGTCTTTTGTGTGTAGTATTGATAATTTCTTTGTTTATGGACTTCCTGATAATTTCCTTTATTGCTGTTCTTTTAGTATTTATAGAGGTCTTATACTTTTCTTCATCGATTGCATTTCACGTAACCTTACTGTGAAGTTCCTTAAGCTTTTCCCAAGTTTAAATCAGCCTGCTACATCTCAATATCATCTTGACTTCTTCTCTGTCTGGAAACTACTGCTTCATTTGTTCCCTTTTTGGCTTTATAGCTACTGTTATTGACAAATTGACCTCTGTGTTAGTCCGGGTAGGCTACAGAAACAAAATTCATAGACATGCATATGGATATAAGGGAAAGGATTATATACAAGAGGAATGGGACATTGAGAAAGTATCCCAACCCAGTACAGTCCAAAGTGACAAGTCCGATATTAGCCCACATGCCCGATACCAGTTTATAAAGTCTCCTTCCGACTCACGAAGTCACAGGCCAGTGGGTGCAGAGTCCCCGCGCCGATGGGGGTCTCCACATGCCTCCTCACTTCCAGGGCTCAGGGTCCCTCAACAACATCCAGTGGTGGCAGAAGCAACTCAGCGCTGGCAGGGGTTCCACGTGGCTTCTCCAGCTTCAGAGGTCTGGTTCCATCAGGACAAGGCCATGTGGCTTCTTCTCTGGCTCCTCCAACTCCTTGGACACTGCCATCTTGTCTTGGCTGTAATTCATTGGCTCTCAGACTAACTCACAACAACTGGGGAGATCGCTTCTCATCTCCATGAGGGAAATGTCAAAAGATTTCCCAGAAGTCTCAGGAGAAAGCCACACCCCCACGGAGGCCTCATTGGCTACTCAATGGCTATCTCCAGATTAACAGGCTAGACTCCACGCCTACATCTCAATCATAAAATTAACATAAGCACATGACCGCCACAACATCTGGCATAGTTTCAGTCTTGTAGCTTTATTTTATTTTTGGCATTTCTCTGGTTTGATTCCAGGTGATGTGTGCCTTAATCTCTGCCATGAATGGTCTCTTTCTGAAAGATTCCCTGGTATATTTCTTTAAGATTGATCTGGTTTTTACAAGTTCTCTTCATTCCTATTTACCTTTACAAATCTCGTAATTTTAACATAATATTTGAGAAACAATTTTGGTATATTTGTAATTACATATTTGAGGCTTCAAAATTTGTGAAAATGGCATTAAAAGGTAATGCAAACTTCCCATCCACTTTCTGAAGCTCCTCTTTTAGGTCATGGCATTGCTTTTTTGCCTGCAGGGTTTCTGCTGAGAATGTGGAGCTTAGTTTTTATGGGCTCTCTTTTGTAGATAACTTCCTGTTCATCCAGAACTGATTTCAAGACTCTCTCTTGGTGCTTGCTTTTGGAGCATTTCATTATAATATGTCTTGGTAATTTGCTTTTAGGATCTGTCCTACTTGGAGTTCATTAAGCTATTAAGCTTATTGCTTGCATATCTTCTATATTTTATGGTCCTAGGGACATTTTCTTCCAGCCGATCTTTTTGTCTCTTTCTTATTCTAGTATTCAAAGCACATGTAAGTTAATTCTCTTAGTAGTGTACCACATAATTATTAACTTTTTTCCTTTTTAATGTTTTTGTTCTTTATTCTGACTGTTCTTCTCACAAATATTAATAGAATTGTCTTTAACTTCACCATTCTGTATTCCATTGATTCACTTATACTACTAGTAGCCCATCCAATGCATTACTTATTCCTGAAATCTTAATATTAGCCCTGTAGATTTCTATTTGCTATTTTGATACCGTTTCAAATTTTTCATTTTGTTGATTTTCCCTTGTATTTTTAAAGTTCATCATCAGTTTTGTCTGTGTTTTCCTCGATGTTGTCTATGGTTTTCTCATGCTCACTCTCAATCTCTTGAAGGTAAGTAAATATAGGGTTTTTTTTTTTTGCATTTCTTTCAAGTAGCTCCATAAGCATTTATTCTTCAGGAAGATTTTCTGTACCTGCATTATTGTCCATTTTTTAATCCATCTTGTCCTATTTTGTTTTGGTTTTATTTGTGTGTGATTTAAAGTTGTACTCGAATGTGCTTGACACATGGATGGATGGATTATGATATGGGTTGTACAAGCCCCCAATAAAATGATTTTCTAAAAGACTGAAAAAAGAAAGAAAGAGGCTGAGCCATGGTGGTATAGTGGAACTGTAGCCCACAGGGTTGACAGTTCAAATCCAGCAGCAGTTCTCCAGGAGCAAAGCTGGGCTTCCTACTCCCACCAGGGCAGTGATGCCACACAAAAAAAAAGAAAGAAAGAAAATATTTTATAAATGATGATGGCAGGACTGAGCCCTCGTGGCATAAGTGGTTGAGTGCGGGACTGCTGCCCGCGGGCTTGGCGGTTCAAATCCAGTGGCAGCTCTCAGGAGTGGCACTGGGTAGCGCCTATGACCACCAGAGGCAGCGATGCCCCACAAACAAATAAACAAAAAATGATGATGGCAAAATATGTACAAATGTGCTTGACATGTGGCTATATGTATGTAAGGATGGTGATAAGAGCAAGCCCCTAATAAAATGATTTTTTTTAAAAGAAAAGAAATTTTGTACTCATTTGTTGAGTGTACATTGGTCTGCTTCACTTTGTTTTTGTTTGTTTGGTTGGTTCGTTTTGTTTTATTATATCATGGCAACCAGGGGAGTGTGTTAATTTGGGTTGTTGGTTTGCCAGCCTCAGGAAACTTCCCATCTGTCTCAAGGTGGATTTGGAGTTGGGAGCAAGTGAGAAGCTGAAACTGAGTCTCTGATCATGCAGTGCCTCTTCAGGCAAACCTGATTGGTGTGGGCACTATATGTGGTTGAGCCAAGGATCTGGGTTTTAGCATTCATGTGGTAGCAGGTGAGAGAGGTATGACTGGATAGGGTTGCTAGCTCCCCAAACCTAAGGGAAAAGTGGGTAAGAAGGATGAGGGGGTAAAAATATATAAGCAAATTTCAAAACAAAAAAAAAGCAGGAAGAGAGAGTAGATTTTAAAAACAAAAAAAGAAAACAGAAAAAGAGTAAAATGTGGGGAAAGCAGGGAATATTGGCCCTGGTCATCAAAGATTTCTGTAGTGCAGATGTAGTGCTCACTCTGCTGGAGCATACGCAGCTGAGCAGGGCATGTCAGTGGAGAGATGACTACACACAGAGTGGGTGGACTCACATTTGTTTGAAAGTTGGGAATGACAAGAGGAAGAGAAAAGATAAAAATAGATAATAAGAGAAGTAGGAGCATCAAGTACAAAAAAAGGAGGGAAATCAACAACAAATGATCACGCTTTATTACACAGCACCATCCATGAAGTGTTTAGGCTGCTGACTGCAGGGCTGGGGACCAGGATACTAAGCTCTAGTGTCAACACATGGATGGAGATGAGGGAAAAGAGGAAGAATAAAGATAAAAGATAGAGGGGGAAAGAAAAGATGGAAGGAGGGAAGAAATAAAAAGGATAAAAGAAATAAATATTTAAGAAGTAAATGGACAGGAGTCCTGTGGTGGTTACACATTGCCATGTGTAAATGGGCAGCACAGTACTGAGAAAAGTACTAACCACCAAACATGGTTGCCTGGCCACCCAGCACTCCCTCCCTGACAGTGTGCATCTCTGACTCCAAAGGGGTTGGGACAGACACTGCTCACCCTGTGGATGGAAAGGGGAAGGGGCTTTTCCTCCCCAGAGACCAAATGAAACATTAAATAAAGATAAAGGAAAGGAACAGAGAGAAGAAGGGGAGCTTGTGAGGGGCCATCTAATATGCAACCATCGGACTCTTTCCATCCAGATCAGAGACAAATGAAGAGTTTGAAGAGGCGTGGAAATCATTAGTCCAATGAACTAATGCACTGTGTGAACACCAACCTCTGAAACCCAAAGAACTGGATGGTGCCCAGCTGCCGTCGCCAACCACTCCAAAAGGGGTGACAATAGAATGTCTTGGATATGGTGAGAGAAATTGTGACATAGAACTTAGCCATAAAAGTGTCTAGGCCTCCTGGTTGCATAGAGACTAATAGAACCCCTGATACCACAGCTAATAGCACCCTTCAGATTTGGAACTGAAACAACCTCAAAGCCCTTAGCCAAACAATAGACAACTCTACAAAAGGAGCGATAACACTTGTACGGCACCCAGAAGTTTGTACACCCACAACACTTATACACCTTAGGGTAATTAGCTATTTGGGATCAAAAGGGTAATATTTAATGACTCACAAAATTAGGAAGGAATGGGAAAGAAACCATGCTGGAGAAGACGGATAAGTGATGTCACATTGAGGGAATTACAATTAATAACAGGAAACAAAAATATATATGAATTTTTGAGTGGAAAATATATCTGCTCTATAAACCTTCACACAATTCACAACAAAGTTTTTTTTTTAAAAAGGGATACTTTCAGTAACATTTTACTTCATATGTATTATATAATATATAATGAAAAGAAAATGGGGCAGAGAGAGAGAGAACTAAGAAGAAAAATAAAGGGGAAAAATGGCAGACGCCATGTGGACGTACCTAGTTGTGGGTGGGGAGGAAGTGGAGGCTAGTCTAACAGCAGGCTGGTAGAGGGCAAACTTTGTTCACCTGTAATTTGTGGATGTTAAGTTGGTTGCTCACACCTGTCTGATCACCTATCACTAGGTGAATACTGGTGGATTTCAATAGCAAGAGAGCTGTCTTATGAGGGTTCTGTTCCAATTAGAACACTGCTCTCAATAATTCAAAATGCCCATACTATTCTAGATGGCAGTCTTTTATTCCTTGTCCACTATTTTCATACAGCTTCTTCCTCTTGTCAGTATTTTTTTGGGGGGGGGCATCACTGCCCTCAGGTAGTGGGAGTAGGAGGCCCAATCTTTGCTCCGTGGAGCTGGAATCGAACCACCATCCCAGTGGGCCGCAGTCCCGCACACAACCACTACGCCACCTGGGCTCAGCCCTTTGTCAGTATTTTTTATTATTAAATCATTTTATTGGGAATTCATACAACTCTAATTACAATCCATACATACAACCATTGTGTCAAGTACTTTTGTACATTTGTTTCCCTCATTGTTCACAAAACACTTTCTACTTGAGCGCCTGGTATCTGCTTCTCATTTTCCCCCTCCCTCTCCACTTTCCCATCCTTGACAATTTATAAATTATTATTTTTTCATATCTCATGCCATCCAAGGTCTCGCTTCACCCACTTTTCCATGGTCCGTCCCCCAGGGAGGAGGTTATATATAAATCCTTGGAATCTGTTCTGCCTTTCAACCCCACCTTTCCTCCACCCTCCCATTATTGCCACTCTCAATACTCGTCTTGAGATGTTCTTTTGTCTTGGATCCCCTGTGTTTCCAGTTCCTATCTGTAACAATGTACATCGCCCAGTCCAGCTGGATTTGGAAGTTAGAATTGGGACCTTGATAGTGGGGGAGAGGAGACACTCAAGAATTAGAGGAACATTGCACCCTGACTGGATCATGCCCTCCCCAAGAGCCTTCTGTGAGGTAATGGCCAGTTTCTTACAGATGGGCTTTGGGTCCCCACTCTGTACTCTCTTTCATTCACAATGATATGGTTATTTTGTTCTTTGATGCCTGATACCTGATTCCCTCAATACCTCATGATTACTGGGCTTTATTGCTTCTCAGCTAGATGGTCACTTGTTTATCTTCAATCCTTCAAGGGCTCAAACTCTATATTCCTTGATAGCTGGGCACCATCAGCTTTCTTCACCATATTTGCTTTGCACCCGCTTTGTCTTCAGCAGTCATGTTGGGAAGGTGAGCATTTCAGACTGCCGAATTATTAGAACATTGTTCTCATATTGGGGGAGTTCTTGAGTAGGGGCCTACTGTCCATGTGTTTCCCTAATACTAAACCTATAAATATATGTACATATATCATTTTCTCCTTCATCGTATATAGATATATTTGCATATGTATATGCCTATGTTTAGATCTGTATAAGTGCCCCTTTCCTCCTAGTTATTTCCTCTATTGCTTTTTACTTTCCTTTTGCTCTTGTCAGTATTCGATCTAATTTTTGTCCATTCCTTTGTACCTCTGGGTTCTCACTTATATCCATTTCACTTGGTTTCTCCAATCTCTGTGGTAGAGTTTCTACCCAGTCTACCATGCTGAATAATCCCAAAGGAAATTGATTTTTGACAAAAATGCACAGGCAATTCAATGGAGAACGTGTAACCTTTTCCTCTGCTTATCATTTGCTATACCACAATTGACTCAAAATGGACCATAGACCCATGTGAAAAAATGACAAACTTTAGAAAAGAAAATCCTGTTGACCTATTTTTACACAAAGATTTCTTAAGAATTATGTTAGATGTGCAAACCAAGAGAAAAAAGTTTAAATAAATCACCAAATTTCAAAAAATATTTGCTCTGCAAAAGACACTTCCAAGAGAACTAAAATCATGCTACTGACTGGGAAAATATATTTGCAAAATCACATATTGAACAAAGAACTCTTTTCCAGAGTGCAGAATATAAAAAACACTAAAAAGTGAACAGTAAGAAAGTAAGCAACTAAGTTTTAAAAAAAAGACAAATACACACTTCATCAAAGAAGATACACTGTAGGCAAATAAGCACATGAAAAGACATCAACAAAAATACATTCAAAAATGCAAAATCTGGGGCTGAGCCCCGGTGACATAGCAGTTGTGTGTGGGACTGCAGCCCACTGGGCTGGTGGTTCAAATCCAGCAGCAGCTCTCCAGGAGCAAGGCTGGGCCACCTACGCCC
This sequence comes from Nesogale talazaci, assembly GCA_004026705.1. Lineage (NCBI taxonomy): Eukaryota > Metazoa > Chordata > Mammalia > Afrosoricida > Tenrecidae > Nesogale > Nesogale talazaci. The sequence goes on from PVJH01015159.1 coordinate 28,750, forward strand.
ACCAGATAGCAGTGATGCCCCCCTCCCAAAAAATGCAAAGTCCACAATAAAATACCATTAAACATAGCGAAACAGAATTAATTAATCCCTCACTGCCATGAAGTCAGTAGCAATTCACAATGACCCAGTAAGATAGGGGAGAACTGTCTCTGGGAGCTTGCAAGACTTTAACTCTGTGAGAGTAGAAAGTCCAATCATTCCCTTGAGGAGCAGCTGGAGGTTTTTAAAAGCTGACTTTTCAGATCACAGCCTATTTGGAAATGGAGATGGCAACATGTGTGCAGATGTTCTTGATACAGATGATGTATGAAATATTATAAGAGCTGTAAGAGCCCCCAATAAAATCACTGAGGAAAAAAAATGAAGAATGCATAGCAACAACAAAAAAAGGAAAAAGTTCACTCTCAGAAATTTTTTCCAAGAGATATGACATGTGCACAAACAAACCTGTGCATCAATGTTTCTAGCAACAAATATTTAGCATTGCCAAACACAGACAAAAACCAGAGTAAATAAGTGAGTGGATGGTGTGACACTCATCTAATCTGGTGTCAATTTGAGGATTAAGAGTGTTGGGGTGGAGGCTAGCCTGTTGATCTGGAGATAGCCCATCAGACCTCTGAGTGGGCATGACCTTCTTCTGAGAATTCTGGAAAATGTGGTGATTCCTTTTTGGAGGCAGAGACACTATCTCTCTCGATTCACTCCCTTGGAGACACTCAGCCAACAAAGGAGACTTCCTGTTTGACATTCCTGAGGAGAAGCCACATACAGCTACCCCAATGCCTTGAGCCCAACAAGCCACTTGGATGCAACCAGACCTCTGAAGTCAGAGGAGTCACTTGGAGACCCCTGCCAGTGCTAAGATGCTTACAACGCCACCAGCTCCAAAGACATTCTCTTCATCTGGCTTGTGATCATCCTGATTCAGCATCATTGCAGGTGTTTTGTGAGTCTGAAGAAGACTTTATGGTATCGGACATAGGGACTAATATTGGACGTATGACCTTGGACTGGACTGGGTTGGGATGTTTTCTTAATGTATAATTGCTCCTGTATATAAAAATCTTATACACATATGAGTGCTTGCGAATTTGTTTCTCTAGTCTACCCAGACTAATAGATAAGCAAGCTTTCATTCCATCCAATGGAATACAACTGAGCCAAAAAGGACACCAAAATGATTGATTATACAATAAGTTGGTGCATCCCATAGACTTTATGCTGAGTGAGAAAAAGTCATAAGAGGTTACATATGATGCTTCCATTGATATGGCATTCTCAAATAGATGAAATTAAAATGACCTCACCAGTACCTGACAGTTCATATGCTGTCAAAAGGAGGGTTTAGTTACTAAAGGATATTTCATTAGAGTTTGATGGGGAAATCTGACTATTAATAAAAAGATAAATTATCCACATTCCCCAACAAAAAGTAACTGTGAATTACAGGATTATGTCCAGACACAGAGCACAGTGATATTTATATTAATTTATATTACTGTATGTAAATATGAACAGGAATTTAGATGGGTATTTAACTCTTAGATATCTGACTTTTGTGAGATAATATGGAGACTACTTTTGAGAGGGTGTTATCTCCAAGAGCAAACTCACATACAAAAGAGACAGATGAAAAGAAGAGATATGGGGCTCTCTGCAGCATAGATACTTCAGAGCCAAGAGCTTTATTAGCTATAGTGTTGTTATTTTTTATTATCATTATTATTGTTATTAGGGGAAGGCTTTTAGGTCATATATCCAGCATGTTCATGCCAGGATGACATAAAGGCAGTTCACAATTCCTAATGTATACAAGGAAGCATTAGCTCTTCAAAAAAGTTATTCATAGACAGGAGGGGAGGATGAGGCTGGAGCATGAAGAATCTGATAAACTTACGGGGGCTTCTTTTTGTGGCCATTACTAGAGAACAAAGAACAAAGTGTCCATTTTATCACAGACAGTTCAGACAGACCAACAATCATTTCAATCAGGGACCAAGGATGAGCTCTCATCATCCTTCCACGACCTTGGGCCATGAAATGTGTTGATCCTGTCTCATTTGCCTAAGGAACAAACAGCTTTCAACCACAACTTTTAATTTATTTTTTTGAAATACTTCAAGGCTTAAAATAAGTTACAGAAATACTGCAGGTGGCTGAGCCCCGGTGGCATAGTGATTTTGTGCGGGACTGCAGCCCGCAGGGTTGGCAGTTCAAATGCAGCATCAGCTCTCCAGGAGCAAGACTGGCCCTCCTACTCCCACCAGGGCATGGATGCCACCAAAAAAAAAAAAAAACGCTGCAGGGAGGTTCTATGTACCCAACCACTCAATTTCCTCCAATGTAACATTTCACTATCCATAGTTCATGTTCAAACCCAGGAAATTGACCTTACTACAATTAACCAGAAGATAGAGGAAATCCAAAGATAGATGTTTGAGGAGTGGCAGGATAGTGACATGCAGAGAGGTCAAGGGAATTAAATGATCCTTCTCCATTAATCCTGATAATGAGGATCCTCACTTAATTCTGTGTAAGTGTTGAAATCTATAGAATGAATCACTTAAAAAGAAAAGAAAGCCATTTTTCCAGAGACATATGTAAACCCCAGATACATGAATGGCTTTTGAGCTCACATTTAATTCTAGCCCCAATCTAAGAACTATTCAATCTTATATTGCCTTACTCTCTACTTGCTTTCATGAAGATACCGTGGGAAATATGGGTGCTACATCAAACTGTGGTGAAGAAACTAGATTGTGCCCAACTATCAGAAAGAATAGCAGCTGGGGTCTTAAATGCTTGTTTGAATTTTTATACCGCCCTGTTGGCCCAGAAAAGTTCAGGCTAATCTTTGCAAAACAGGGAGGGGCAAAGCATATGTGAAGGTTGAGTGGTTCCCCCTGTGGCTTTGGGGAGGGGTAGGTCATATGTGATGGTTGATTTGTTCCTCCTGTGGGCTTGGGCAGCTGCAAAAGGTCAGGGGCTGGGCAGAAAGCGGTTACGGGAACGCAAGTTACAATGGGGGAAGGGCAGGGGCCCTTGCCAGACTCGAATAGGGATAAAGGGCATTGAGGTCATGTTTTAGCTACTTCCTGCTGAACGGGGACGACGTGGGATGTGGGGAGGGGAGATTAGGCAGAGTACTGGAAGTCCTGGTCCAGCATGTGGCGAAGAGGCTGGTATTGTTGGAGCATCATTTGATGACTGCCACACGGGTGATTTCTCGGAAATGTGTCTGTAGGAATCAGAGAAAACAGGGAGTGAGCATTAGAAATATGACAATTAAAATTACTGGGCCTAACACGGGTGCCAGGAGGGAATACATTGAGGATGTCCACCAGGAGGAGGCTTCGGCCGAATGGACGTAGGTTTCCACTATTCCAAATTCATTGATGAAATAACAGCATTCTTCTTGGAGGAAGAGACAGGTGCCCCTTTTTCTGCCGCGATGAGGTCGAGGGCGGGTTCTGTAAGGAAACTTGAGCTACAGAGGTTATTTGTCTTTGCAAGGAGGTAAGAGACTCTGCTGAGGCGGCAATGGCTATTTGGGACTGGGCGGCGAGCTTGTCAGTGGTTAAAACGAAGGAGCTAGGGCTCTGCCACCAAGGCCCAGAGCTACTGCTGAGATGGCGAACGAAAGACCAACGACTAAAAGAAGAAAGACAGCCCTTTTTGTTCGGAAAAGGTGAGCCTGGTGAGCTTGTACTGGAATTCTGCCAAAGTGCATACCGTAAGTTGTGGAACCAGGGTAACTGGGAGACACAAGAGGGTGGAGGTAGTGGTGATATTTAAGGATTTAGAAAGAGTGTTATTGCACCAGAAAAAGAATCTGTCTGAGGCTGTTAGGGATTGTGGAGGGGTTTTGGAGATTGGAAACTGAGGATGGTTAGGGTAAACGTTGGGGTGTTTTAGCTTAATTAAAACTGGGGGGTGATGGGATGCAAGGGAGGCGGTGTCGGTGTTCCAAACTTCGGAGAATATGTCAGGCAGCAGGCTGTAGATAGAGGAGGGGGATGGTGCCGTGGAGCTATTGCAACTTAAAAGTGCAATTAATGGAGACGGAACGAGTTTGGAAAAAGTAAGGGTTGCATTAAGTTTATAAAGTATGTCTTGCCCCAGGAGTGGGACGGGACAGGAGGGGATAATTAAAAAGGTGTGGGAGAAAGGGAGTTGGTTGAAATGGCAAAAAGGGGTTTAGTTTGCCAGGGGTTGGAGGGAGACCCATCTAGTCCCATGACTGAGACCTGGGAAGGAGAAGTAGGGCCAAGGGAGAGGGCAGGACGGAGAAGGTAGCCCAAAAAGGAGATGGACTTACCCTCTACCTGGAGCACAACCCTGGGCTCGGCGAGGGTTACCGGAGTCGAGAAGCCAGAGTCACTTCAGTCGTCTGCTAACCCCAGAAGCTCAAGTGCCGGAGATCCTAGGGCTCAGCTCCTCCACATGGAGATGCTGAGGGTGGGGCCAAAGGCGGGCATCCCCAACTTCCATTGACCAAGCTGCTTGCACTGGGGGCAAGGTCGGGTTGGAGGTCTGGGGTTGGGACAGGAGTTGGCCCAGTGGCCGTCTTTTTCGCATTTGAAGCAGGCACCTGGTGGCGTTTGTTGCCCTACTTTAGAGGGACGGCCTAGAGCCAGATTACCTGCCGGCCTTAGGGCGACTACCAGGGTTTGGGTTTGAAGACTAACCTGCTGAAGTCTGGCCTGACAGGCTGCTTTGGCCATCTCCTCTTGGGCATTGAAGACCTTAAATGCCATTTTTACCAGGTCTTGAATGGGAGCTTCAGGGCCGTCCTCAGCCTTTTTTTTTTAACTTTTTTCTTATATCGGATGCTGACCGGCAAATGAAATGGAATGACAAAACTGTGGCACCATTTTTGGACCCGGGGTCGGGGGGGGGGGGGGTAGCAGACTAGGGCTTCCTGAAGTCTGTTAAGGAAGAGGGCTGGATTTTCGTCCGCCCGCTGAGTAACTTCTCTGAGATTATCATAGTTAACAACCTCATTAGAGACAGCTTCCATCTCTCGGAGGAGGTAACTAAGCATGAGGTTTCTGTGCGGAACGTTAGGTCCTTGGCCCAGTTGGTAATTCCAATTAGGGTTTTCCCTGGGAATGGCATGTTCCCCCAGGGGGACAGTGTTGTCTATGATATGGTCTCAGTTGGCCTGCTGTCTGCCAGCATCAGTAACTTGGGTACATTAGGCTAGGATGACTTGGTTAAGTCATAGGTCTGGGTTAAATACTGAAATTCCTTAATGTAACTGGAGGGGTTGGCGAAAAAGGACCCTCGGCGTGGCTTTGATTTGGGGGAGGTCTTGGAGAGAGAAGGGTACATGGACTCGGTTGAGACCCTCGGTGCCTGCTACCTCTCGAATGGGAAAAAGGGTAGCTGGTGGTGGCTCAGCTGTTGACTGGTGGGAGCGCATTTGAGAGGAAATAGGCGAAGGGAGGGGAGAAGGCCTGAGGGCTTGGGGGGCAGGAGCGGAGGTTGGTGGAGGATGGTAGGGGGTAGAGGAGGAGCACTGAGGAGTTCAGGGAGGTCCTCAGCAACGGAGGGAATCAGAGAAGGTTTAGGCTGAGAGGACTGAGCTAGAAGGATTTGTGGGGTGGAGCAATGGGAGGGGAACACGAGTCCCCCAAAAGCCTGCATATAGGGGACATCAGACTTTTTCCAGTGCACTGGCAGAAATTGTCTAGATCTTGGAGAATGGCGAAATCGAAAGTACCAGTCGGGGGCCAGTGTGACTGGTTGTCTAGTGGATACTGAGGCCAGGCAGCTTGGGAAAGAAAAACAAGCTTCTTTTTCAGGGTCCGAGAATATCCCAATTTGGTAAAGTTTTTTAGTAGGCAGCCTAGGGGAGTGCAAGGGTCAATCTTAGATTCAAAAGTTCCCATGGTAAACACGAAAAAGGTAGTTTCAGTTTGGACAGTTTTGGTAACGGATAGCAACTAACTGAGCGTCCTCGGCTAGAACCTTCCGAACATGGCAGAGATGGGAGGAGAGAAATACCAAGCAGACTTCTCAACCTAGTCCTTCCTTCCAAGACTCCAGGAGTCAGTAATGGGGAGGCAATCCCGGCACGGCCTTGTCTTGGATGGAAGACCTCGGATGGAACTCAGCAAACTGAAACTATAGGAGGTTAAGAAGCACTTACCAAAGGAGTCAGGTTAGGCACTTCAGAGCCTGATTAGAGTGACCTGCGGTGCTGCGGGGCTTAAGTTGGAAACTGGAGGGAAAGAAGGGGGCTCAGGACCCTAAACAAATGGGGGAGCCATACTCTCCCGGGTTTCAGCACCAAGAATGTTAGGAATTTTGTGCACGAAAACGAAGGAAGAGTCCGAACTAGATAAGGTTAAAGCAGGTATTTTTGGACGGGTTCACCAGTTTGTGTGGAAACAAGCCGATGAAGCTGCGCCCAGTCAAGGCAGAGGGGAATTTTTATACTCCCCTGTCAGCCCAGAAAAGCTCAGGCTGTTCTTTGCAAAACAGGGAGGGACAAGGCTTATGTGAAGGTTGAGTGGTTCCCCCTGAGGCCTTGGGGAGGGGTAGGTCCAGTAGTTCCCCCTGTGGCCTTGGGGAGGGGTAGGTCATACGTGATGGTTGAATTGTTCCCCCTGTGGCCTTGGGCAGCTGCAAAAGGTCAGGGGCTGGGCAGAAAGCGGTTATGGGAACGCAAGTTACAATGGGGAAAGGGCAGGGGCTTTTGCCGGACTCGGACACTACCCTTTAACTTTCTTAATCAGCTCCATAGTTGTGAGCAGTCTATGAATTGTGTGTGGCAATTTCAAGAAATTATTGAGTTCTGATGAAAAGTAGAAAGAGCTATGGGAGCAATACTTGATGTCAACACTGGTGTGAAGGTTGCAGAGGAGGGCATGTCTGATCTCAGCCTCATAGAAATCAGCTTTGGGTGATACTGATGTGGAATTTGCGTTCCTTTCTCCCTTGTCTATCCGGAGGGGGCCACATACCACCCCTGTGTCACATTTCAATCTATTTTGTCACTCAAAAGCACTGCCATTAAGTTGATTCTGAAAATTAAAAATTTAACTAAAATGATTTTATTGTCCTTTTAACACTTGGACAATAAAATCATTTTAGCTGAATTTTTATTTTTATTATTCTCTTTAGTCTGGAAATTACATAGCTATTCATCCAACTGGCAACTACTTTCAAAATTCATCTGCTTTCCTTAGGATTATGCTCCATAAAAGAATCATAGAATTTGAGAACAGCATCATTTACTTATTTTTCTTTCTCAAATTTCTGTTGTAGGTTAGGTGGGGATTTACATTACAGATCATTAACTTTGTATTCAACAGTTTAGATTACTAATTAACCCTTCCACCCCCAATAATTCACCTAACACTCACTTCCTACTTTTATTTCTCCCCCTTGTGGTCTACAATCTTCTGTTTACATCCAACTTTACATACATCTCTGGCCCAGCCCACTAGTGTCGATAGCTTCCCTTCCTTGTCATCCCCCTCTTGGAATCTCCAAAGTCTATTCCCTTTTGTATGAATGTCTTTCTTTAAAAAAAATCATATTTCCCCCTCACAATGGTCTCATAATATCTATCCTTTTATGATTGAGTAATTTCACTCAGCACTCTATTTTTCAGGTCTATCTGTGTCATGAGGTGTTTCATGTTTTCATCATTGATGATTCCATTGTGAGTAGGTAGCAGAGTTTTTTTTTTATTCATTCTTCTACTGGTATATTGTTTCCATTGTCTTGAACATGTGCTACACTGAACATAAGTGCACATGTCTGTTTGTGTCATGACCTCTACTTTCTAAGCATATACACCCAGCTGAGGGCTTGCTGGACCATATGGAATTTCTATTCCTAGTTGTTTGGTGTTATGCCACCTCTCTTTCCAAAGTGATTATACATATTTACACTGCCAGACCAACAGTGTATGAGGGCTCCAATCTATCTTCGACCTCTCCAGCATTTGTTATTTTTTGTTTGGGGCACTTGGCAGTCAAGGTTGGTATAAGGTGATGTCTTATCATTGCTTTAACTTGCATCTTTAAAATATCTAGAGATTGTGAGCATTTATTCTTCCTTTTTTTTTGCCATTTGGGTGCCATCCTGGGTGAACTATATGTTCATGTTCCTTGCTCACTTTTTAATTGGGCTGTCTTTTTCTTATTGAAATGTTTTTGCTTTCTATAGGTGGTAGAGATTAGTCCCTTCTTCATTCATGTCATTGTCAAGTTTTTTTGAACCCAGTCTGGTGGTTCTCTTTTTACTCTTTTGATGCATAAAGTGCCTTTTTTAGAAGGACCCATTAATCTATTTGCCATATACTGTATGTGTTTTCTTCAATATATTTGATACCTTATCTATGCACTACCGTTAGGTCCTTCAGTTTGTGTATAAGGGTAAAATTCAGAGCTATAAAGAATATCATTTATGTCTTTGATGTACTTTGTGTGTGATCTTTGCATTTTGACCTTGCTTATGTGTTCGAGAGCCATGTGTGGAATTGTTGAGTAAGTCAATAATTTAATCCAATCATCAATAGAGTACAAACTTCTTGTTTATTAATACATGATTAAAAATGTATATGATAAAAGATATCGACTTTAGCCAAGTGTGTGGGTGACAAGAACAATGATAGTGCAGACTCCTAATCACTATGTGAGCTATGAACCTGAATGAAAGTCAATATTCTGTTTAGAAGTCACAATACATCTTTTTCTTTCCTTTTTCTTCTTGTGTTTTGTAAATTTAATGTCCAGCAATGAGATTTTTTAACCTTCTCTTTCACATTGGAGTTTATTTTTGTGGTTTTAATTCTCTGAAGAGACATACATTGTATAATATCCCTGGTTCTGACCTTTCGATAGGTTCAGAAGACAAAGAAAAAAAATCCTATTCATGAGAGACTCCGTCATGAATGTTATTTAAATCTTTAAGCTAAAGCAGAACATCAGAGATCAGGTATATCAATGCTTATCCCCCTTCATTAGAAGGTGAGTCTTCAGTAAGTCAGAGTTGAAAGTTGTCTTAGTAAATGTGGAGATGGCTTTGTGGTCTCTTCACTGATAGACACATCTGTACTGTCTATGGGAGAATGGGTATAATTTGCATCTCCCATGCATCAATTCCTGGTCAATGCACTTGATGCTCAGCCATCAACTACATGTCATGGGAGGCCTGCATGTTGCTATGATACTGGACAGGTTTCAGCCGAGCTTTCAGACTAAATGATCTGGGAAAATAATTTAGTAATCTGCTTCTGAAAACCAGCCAATGAAACCTTAAGTGTCAGAACTGTCTGACTCACACCCTATGATGGGAATGATACAGGTCGGGCAGTGTTTAATTTGAATATCCATATAGTCTTTATATGTGAGGAGTTTCCTTGAAAGAAACTAACAGCAACATGGAGCTCCATGGGTCACTCTGGGATGAGGAAATTGAACGAGGAGGACTGACCACATAGGAAGCACACTAAACAGTTGATTCTCTTAACCAACTGAACCTCCAGACAATGAAAAGTTGTGTAGGGACAACTTTCCTCTAGCTCGTTGATGCTTCCTTCACCCCACTATCATGACCTCAATTCTACCTTACAAATCGGATTGGACCAGAGCAAGCACCCTGCTACAGAAAAGAGCCTGCAACTCAGGAGATCCAGGATAGATAAACCCCTCAGGGCCAACAAAGAGAGTAGAGATACCAGGAAGATTATGGGAGGGGGAGGGGAGGAAGGGGGAATTGATCACAAGGATCAATCTAGAACCCCTTTCCAGAGTGATGAGTAACAGAAAAGTGGGTGCCGGGTGACAGAGAACAATGTATAATATGGAAAAAAATGATGTATAACTTATCAAGCATTCATCAGGGGAAAAGGGGGGAAGAAATGGGGAGCTGATATCAGGGGCTCAAGTGGGAAAGGAATACTTTGCAAATGCTGGTAGCAGCAAATTTGCAAATGTGTTTGACACATTGGAGGAATATATGGGTTGTGATAAGAGATGTAAGAGCCCCCAATAAGAGTATTTAAAAAAGGAATATGACTAAGTTCTTACAAAGGCTTGTGCACATATGTGCAACTCTCGTTTGTCTCCCTCCTGTTCTGCTAGTACCGCCATCATGACTGCCAACAACTTGATTTTGACTCAGAGATCCTAGAGGTCAGAGCAGAACTGTTCCTTAGTATTTCTGAGACTAAATCATTATGGAAGGAGACAGCCTTACCTTTCTCCTTCACAGTGGGTTTGGACTCTCAGTCTCGCATTTAGCAGCCCATTGCATAGCCTGAAGCCCTACCAGTACTCCTAACCTTCCAATCCAGTAAGTCAGAAACCTAAGCAGAAGAATATCCCAGATAGCTTTAGTCAAAAGGATGGTTGGTTGCTGTTCCTATCAGATATAAGGACTATACATTTCTTCTGTATATGAGGAAGTAAGACAAAGTTAATTTTAGATTTTTTAAATTGTCAATCTACAAATTATCCTTTCCAGTGGATTATGTTCTATGTCATCCCACTGCCCTATAAAACATAGACTGCTGGTAGGAGAGGCAGATGGAGAGAGAACGGCAATGTTTCACACACTGAAATCATTTCCTAGTAATAAATAGCTGGTGGCAGCCACTTTACAGAGTCCATTGCAGGAAAGCAATCCTCTTAAATGCTGGCTTTGAATAGATCTGGAAAGTAGCTATAGTTTAGCAAAATGGTTGATAGAGACTGTCTGTGAATGGGAATGTTGGAGAATTGATGCTAAGACTCTAGAGTCTAAGCATTCTTTACAATTATTATTAAAGACCCCAATACAAGGAGACCTTTTCAAGCTATCCTGAACTGACAATTGGGCACACAGCAAAAAGAGGATAAAGGAATAAGAGTACAAAGGTATTCCTTAAAGCCAACCTTGAACATGAGTTTCTAAGTTTAATACATTTTTTTAAAGCATGTGGAAGTTAATAGGCCTATTTTATGCCACTTATAATGACCTATACTATCTTTCTGCTAACACTAAAAACACTCCCACTGTAGTAGTAATACAGCCATTTTCAACTATTTCTTTTATAGGCACTAGAAGTCTCTGCTTCTCTCTGTATGCAGAGAGACACAAGGAGTCACTTCCCAACACTGTTCACCAAGACTTCATCAGGTCCAGAATATGGCCCTTGGTTTTGCAGATTCAGAAACTTGATTTGGACACCTACTCGTATGTAAAGATTGTGTCCACTTCTAAGGGGTAGAATAAGCTGCAAAACAATAACAACAAAACTTGGATAAAACAAGGATAGCATAGGCTTGCAGTCGGGGTGGTGGGGAGGGGGGGAGATAACACACAAAAGTAAAACCCAAATTTGCATCCTTGCTGATATATACTAGCTATAGGACCTATCATAAGCCTCTGTGTTTATGATCTGAAAAATGGAGATAACACCTTGCTGGAGAGTTTTGTTGAGGATGATTTGAGAAATGCATGTAAACTAGATGGCATATAGTAAGCACTTAAAAGTTGGTAGGTGAATGAATTTACAATAAAAAGAGTTTTATGAGCCACAGTTTGAACATGGATAGCTGATTTCTGGACCTTGTATCTGCCCTGCCAAAAGTTAATATGCATGATGCTCACCAAAGGGTAGAAGATTTGATCTTCTATGTCCAAGAGCAAGTTTCAAAGTTTCTCCTGATATCTTTTTTTTCTTCTTTTTTTCCCTGATTTTAAATAACTTTTGGCTTTCTTCACATATTATATTCTTTTTTTAATCTAAGAAAGAGCTTTATATAAAGAATAACCATACATTAAGAAAACATCCTGACCCAGTCCAGATCAAATCCATAAGTCCCATGTCTGAAATCAATTCATAAAGTCCTCTTCAGACTTGTGCGACATATGCAATGACGCCTAATGCAGGAAGATCATAGACCTGTGGGTAGGAAGTCTTGTGGATCCGGTGGCATTGTAAGCATCTTGGTGCTGGCATGGGGTCTCCACATGGCTTCTCTAGTTCTCAGGACTCGGGGGTCTAACAGCGTAGTGCCATGTGTCTTGTCAGTAGAGTCTCTCAGGGAGTAAATGGAAGGAGAGTGTCTTCCACCTCCAAGAAGGAAATCCAAGGTTTCCTGGAGTCCTCAGGAGAAGGCCATGTCCACACAGAGGCCTCAGTGGCCGTGACTTCCTCCCCCTTCACTCTTAATCCTCTTTTTTTAAATTTAAATAATTTTATTGGGAACTCTTACAGCTTTTATAACATTCAATACATCAGCTGTATCAAACACATTTGCACACATGTTGTCACATTCATTTCCAAACATTTTCCACTTGAGCCCTTGGTATAAGCACCTCTTAAAAAAAAAAAGTTCTTCTTTCCCCTTCCCCTTTTCAAAAACTGAATCATTTTATTGGGTACTCATACACCTCCCCTCACGATCCATACATACCTCAATTGTATGTAGGCCTTATTTGCACACTTGTTGCCATCATCACTCTCAGAACATCCTCCCTCCACTTAGGCCCCCAGCTCATTATATTCTTAATATCATCCTATAACTCACTTTGTCTTCCCTCTTCATAGAGGGAAGACAAGTGTTTGATAGTTCAAATTTATTCTTGAGATAGTTTCTGTGGCAGTCACTGATCTGTGTCAATTTAAGCACTGGAAATATAGGGGTGGAGTGTAGCTTATCAAGCTGGAGATAGCCATTGAGGCCTCTGTGTGGATATGGTTTTCTCCTGAGAATTCTGGAAAGTCTTGCGATATTTTCCAGTTGGAGGTGAGAGACTTGACTAAGTTCCTTGGAGATGTGCAACTGACAACATGGCAGCATGCTTATAGATACTGAGTCCTGGAATCTGGAGGAGCCAGAGGAGAAGCCACATGGGCTTACCCTGATTAAATCTAAACTTCTGAAGCCAGAAAAGTCACAGAGTGACCCCCACCAGCACTAAGATACTTCTACCACCACTGGATATTGCAGATGGATCCTGAGCCCTAGAAACTAGGAGTCATGGGGAGACCCCTGCAAGCACCAGGATGCTTCTATTGCCATGGGATACCCAAGATTCTGCACCCACTGGCCCGTGATTGTCCTGGTTTCATTGCACATGCTTCCTTAGTCAAAAGGAGACTTTATAGACTGGTACCAGACATGGGCTAATATTGGACTTATGACTTTGAACTGGACTGGGTTGGGATGCTTTCTCAATATTCCATTCCTCTTGTATATAATAAACCTTTTCCTTATATCCATATGTGTGTTTATGAATTTGTTTCTCTCGTCTACCCAGACTAACACAGTCTCTAAATTTTTGTCGGTTGTACTCAAAACCATAGCTTTGACTCTTGAAAACTTGTTTGAATTTATTTCACTTCAACTTGAAAATGCATATGAGAAAATGGTGATCCTCTCTGTAGTTGGTTCATGGCTTGTAGAAACTGGTATGAGCAATGTGTTTCATGAATACTGCAGTGAAGTTCACATGTGCAGTTCCCATTTATATCATTGAAAGTTATCCCTGACATGGTTTCTGTCACCAAGACTATATATTACTAGTGGTCCTTCTTCTTGGTAGTCAATTTCCACATTCTGATCACAGTAATTGTCAATGCACTTTGATCTTGATGCATCAAATTCTGTCAGCAAAAGTTAGTGAAATGTCAATTTCTTCATCTTTGGCACTCCTAATGTGCAAATTTGAAGAATAATTTAATTTACTAATCTTCCTTGTAGACATGGATATCATCCTGTCACTGACAATATGATATTTCAGTGTAGATTTTGCAGTGTTTTTGTTGACAATATACACAGCACCATTCCTTTTCAATGTTATCACTCCAGCATAGTAAGCCATATGACTGTCTAATTCAACAGGACCAATACTAGTCCAACTCACTGATGCCTTGGGAAGTCTATCTCTAAGACTTTTGTTTGGACAACTTCCAATTTTCCTAGATTCATATTTTGTATATTCCATGTTTCAATGATTCATGAATGTTTATAGCTGATTATTCTATTTGATTCATATCACACCAGCAGATGAAGGTCTCTGGAGCTTTATTTCTTTTAGATCCTTAGGGTCGACTCTACTCTTGAAGAGGAAATTCTTCCTCAGTCTGTCAACACGTAGATAAAATCATTCCCACCCAGCCTTTATAGCTCAAAGTCTACTGACACAAGGTCTACAGAAACTTGTAATTAAAACAACAAAACTTGACACAAACAACATTTTTTTCTCTACCTTAAAGTTAATGATTTTGCACAGTGAAGCTATAACATTCCCTCTGTCAAAGTCTTAAGTGATATACCTGTACCAAGATTTCTTTCAGTCCGTAGTGTTTTTATGTATTTGCTAAATCAAGCTTAAACTTGGTTTAAAATCAGCTGATTTATTAACTTTCTTTGTTTCTTCTCTCCAGCAAATACTTCATCTTGTTTGCAGGCATACACACCTTCCTCTTATTGAATTTAACCCTATCTAGAAGGTGCACGCTTTTTATAAACGAAAGCATTTCCCCTTGTTTTGTGAGGATTCATCTACATTCTCAGTTGTCCTGCTTGTTGTGGCTGGCAGTTGAGTATTAGAGGCTGTTGGGAGCTGGAGAATGTAATATGTGACCCTAGATTATGGACATAATAAAAGCAAGATCTATTCATGGTGTAACTAAATAACTGAGCTAGCTGACTCTGACAATTGACTGATCTCAATATTACCCAGATGATTAGTTGAATAGAATTTCAAAAAATAAAAATTTTTATGTCCATTCCAATTCGATTGAATTAATGGTAAAGGTGAAAAACTGATAATGCACACACATGCTCACACTTTTGTGCAGTACAGGGCAGGAGAATGTTTTTTCATGTGATACTTGAGACATCTAAAATTCAATGGGATGGCAGAGATAGGTTCTTTCTTTGACTTAGGTCAGATTAATGCACTGGTGGTATATGCAGCATCTGGAAGTAAGGCATAAAAATGGATTATTATTTAGTCTCATACATATTTACGTGTCATTGTGAGCACACATTTATGTAATAGGGTATATTGGTTCCAAGTATTTTAGGAAAAATGCACGACATTTTCTTTTTTACCAGTTAGTGTCTCTGACGGTCATGTATTTGTGATGTCAATTTCATGATTGGGATGTATGGCTGGAGTCTAGCCAGTTAATCTGGAGATATCCAATGAATAGCCAATGAGGCCTTGTGTGGACATGACTTTCTCCTGAGAATTCTGGAAAGTCTAGCAGTATTTCCCAATTGGAGAAGAGAAACTTGACTCTTAGTCTCTGGGAGTCAGTCTCCGAGCTGACGAACTACTGACAAGATAAGATGGCAGCATCCGAGGAACTGGCGGAGCCACACAGCCTTACGCTGATGGAACCAGACCTCTGAAGCAGGAGAAGTCACATGGAGACCCTGCCAGCACTGAGCTGCTTTTACCCCCACTACGTGCTGTTGATGGACCCTGAGCCCTGGAAGTGAGGAACCACGGGGAGACCTCTACCAGCGCTGGGATGTTTCAACTGCACATGCTTTGTGAGTCAAAAGGAGACTTTGTAGACTGGTGTCGGACATATGAGCTAATGTTGGATTTATGTCCTTGGACTGGACTGGATTGGGATGCTTTCTCAATGTTCTATTCCTCTTATATATAAAACTTTTTCTTATATCCATATGTGTGTCTATTAATTTGTTTCTCTAATCTACCCGGACTAACACAGTGTCACTTCATTTGTTTCCTTTAAATACATTCTTTGCCAACCAAGATAAGCTATGAAGAGTGGAGGGAAAATGACAACAGTTCTACTAGGGTGTCATCAGGTATCCTCACATTTCTGGAAAAGGATTCTTGTCTTTTTTTTTTAAGTTTATTTGGGGGTGGTGTTATTTCTTATTGTCATACTTTAGTACTTTGAAATTTGACTTGAACAGGAACTCTGAACATACTATTCTGGTTCAAAATATTCTGACATCATTCCATGATTAGATATGAGAAATGACTATATAAAATCTATCCATGCTTTTCACTTAGTGAGGGATGCATATCATTTCTAGTTACCTCAGCTTCATTGTCATAATTAAAATTTATAATTTTTAAAAAAAGCTTGAGTTATGGGAGGGAATATTCCCAAATGAGAACCTCAAATCCCTGTGCCCTCTTGATTTCCACTTGACATTGGTTCCTGATGCGGACAGACCAAGGGGGAAGATAACAACAATCAAGCACGTGAAATACATTTTAAATAGGACTGGATACAGGTTATTACTGCAGATATGAACGTAAGTAAAAAAGTATTATTACAAAATCATAGGAACCTTTATTAAACAGAAATATCTAAATGTGAAGCTATTATTTTTCAACATATCTTCCATATACTTCTGAAAGTAGTGTTTCCATCTCTCTAATCATCCTCTGAAGAAAATGTGCCATAATGGCAGTTTGGGCATCCTTCTTTGAAGTGTTCTTTGAGTTTGAGAATAAGAAGAAGCCAGAAGGGGCCAGATGGGCACTGTAGATTTGCTGGGCTAAGGTTTCTCAATGAAATTATTGTATGACAGCCCTTGCTGTATTGTTGAAGGATGAGTCAGTGAATTACTTGGTGGGTGGGGGGGAATTCCCTGGAGTAATTTTCCTCATCTGTTTTTAACTAGTACAGTTTTCACTTTTCTTAAAATCTATTCCTAACTAGCTTCCATGATTGTTCAGCGTCTTTCAAGGAAATCTATCAGGATGAACTCTTTGGAGTCCTTAAAACAGTCTCCATGATCTTCTGAACTGAACCCTCTGCCTTCCATTGACTTGGTCCACAGATCTCCCTCAGAGGACACTATTTGGGCTGGAACATTTTTTCAAAGGCATCCTAAAATGATTAAGACAAGTATATTACTGAGATAACTTGCCTGCAGTCGTTTACTAATCACAATGACATCTTTTAACACATTGTATTTGAAATAAATCCATGAATGTATTAATTGGAACCCTAGTAGCAATACTCTTTGATTCCCTCTCTTAGTAGACTAAGGTCCTTGCACAGCAGATATAACATCCGAAACAAAAACAAACAAATAGAAAGTGCATTTTTTAGAACTGCCCTTGTGATTGTTAGCAACATCCCAATGTACCAGTGTGGCAAGATCTTAGCATTTATAAGTCAAAAATATCACCTCTGCGTATGAAAAAGAGGAGGATAATGATATAAAAGAGAATTTATATAAGGAAAGCTTTACCTGGAAAGTTGCTACTCATTTTATGACAATTCCCCAACACTACCCCCCTGAATACAAATGCTGACAGGTTCCTATCTCTAGATAAAGGTGGACAAGTTTCATTTATTCTATATACTGTTAATCCATTATTATAGCTAATAATAATGTAACCAGGGAGGCTAGCTACTTCAAATATTCCTCGGTCGTCAAAAAGAAGCAGGCCAATTCATTACCAAGGGCCTAAAGGACACAGGGAAGATTCATGCATCCCTAATGTCTGTGTGGTTCTCCTATAAGCCACTTACCTACTTCCTTTGGGGAAGACAGAAAGGGGAGGGCGTTGAGATAAATGCTCACAGGAACTGATGATATAACACCGTGCAGCTGCTTATGCATATGGATGTGTCATGCAAATGTCCCCAGAAGAAACACATCCTTTAGTTTAAACCTGCAACCATATTCAGTAATAAAAGGGTTTCCAAATCAAACTGCTGACTCCCTGTTTTCCCCTTATCAAAACACGCCAGCATACATCTTACTAGGCAGAGGGAATCAAAGGAAGAACCAGCTGGTGTGACCACCTCTTGTCTTTCCCTGCATATCAGGTGTGTGCTATCATTTTGTAGATAGATGTGTGAGCTGAAATAAGGAGTGCTGGTTGTGGTGGTGCTCTCTGTGCACTGCTGGTGTTAGCCCTCCACAGGCCTTCTCTCCCTAGAGAGACGCTGTGATTTACCACCTGGTTAGCTTCACCTGGTCTAAAGATGTGTGTTGATTCCACCTCTATCTGAATATTAGCAGATGTGCATGGACTCAGAAATACTGAGTAGCAGAACTTTGCTAGGGTCTTCATCTTTCCTATTCTCTTAAGGCTTTAGTTGCCTAGATTCCCTGAGAAGTTTATCAAACAGGAAAAGTAGAATCACAGGAAGGACCAACAAAAAAGAAAAAAGCTGGGGGGGGGGGGGGTTGGGGGAAGGAGGTGGAAAGAATTTGGGAAGCCATCTTGTCACATTAAATGTTCCAAAGCATTGACATAGTCAGAGCCTATAACTGTGGATTTATCGTGGCGTGCACTTTCCCTTGTGCTGGTACTGCATATTCGCTGAAAAGTTCTGTATTGGGGAATGAAAAATGTCAAACCAGAAACTTCAACTGTTACCTGGAGGGGACTTTAAATGGTATCACGGGAGCGATTCACTCTAACTTCTTTATGGCTTGGAGAAGGAATACCACTTTGACATTTTTTTTATAGGGATGTATGCCGAAATTAAGCACTTTAGAAATGAGAGGCAGTTGAGATTAGATGCAGAAAGAGAAGATGAGCACATATCTGGGGATTAAGGTGCCCTCCTGGGATGCAGAGGAAGCACTCGCTTGGAAGTTACCACTCCAGAGAAACACCAAGAATTGTGAATGAGAGTACGCAGTGGGTGAGGCTGCAGATCTGTAGTTTCCTTCTCCCTCCCACCCAGGCTTGACCCTGGCCTGCCTAGGAAGAACCCCTTGAGTTGCCTCTAAAAAACAGGCACTGGATAATTGCAGCCTCCTTCTAGTGCTCCTAGCAGAGAAGGGGAAGGAGTAGGTGGCACCTCCAGTTTGTGGCCGCACAGCCTAGCGCCCATGAGAAAGGAGAGAGGACAGTCCGGCATCCCACCCCAATACCCAGTAGTTCCTTTTCTCCACCCACGAGAATCCTTAGGCTCAGGTTCCATAAGAACCCAGGAGGGAGCCAGGGGGCCAACTTCGAGTCGCCTTGGCTTCTGCGCTCCCATTGTCCCAACTCGCCCACCCTGGCAAGTCTTGTTAGGGGTCAGGGGCACGCAGATCTAGGAGCCGGTCCTTCTGTCTCTTTGTTGTCTTCCTCGGGGGGGCGAGGTGAGAGAAATGTTCACCGAAAGAGAGCGCCCTGTAGCAACTGCACCCCCTCCGTCCCCGGGACGCACGCAATTCCTCGTCCGCATCTGGCGGCGCCAGCCCCGCCGCGGCCGCGCCGCTCATCTACATATTTCCAGGCGGAGGCCAGGCGGCTGCTTCTTCGCCGGGTCAACGTGTTAATTAAAAGTTGGTCCGAGTTGGTCAGTACGCAGTCCCAGATGTGCTTAACAGCATGCAATTAACACACGAGGCAAATCTTTTTGAAGATACCAGCACTGAAAACCCCCCAAAGAAACTGCACCCCGCCCCCCGCCCTTCCAGTGAAACAGCGCTGGCAAATAAGGGAAATGTCATTAAAGACGTGATTAAATGTGGACCGCCGTTCTGGCAGGGGGACGGGTTTGGGGGGGCAAAGATTCTCGGAATCTCGATATTTCCAAAATAAATAGCAAATTGATTTTTTTTTTCCTTCAGAAGGGACGGCACGAGAGTCGTTTCCCTCCGTTCCCACCCCATGTATATTAAACAGCGGCGGGCGAGCGGCTGCCGCGCGGCGCGGTGACCTCGTCGAGCGCCCGGCGTCCCGGCCCCTGTGCCAGCTCCAGAGCCCACCGCAGCAGCCGGGACTGCGGCCCCGCCTCTCCGCTCCGATTGCTTTCCTCCGTTAGGGATTGATCAGGACCGCGCGCCTCACTTGGCTCGCCTTCCCTCTGATTCCAAAAGTGTAGGCAAGTGTTGTGTGCAGGTATGTGTGTATGTGTCCACACGCACAGACGCGCACACAAATATCTTTCCGTAAAAATCTCCGTGCAAACACTTCATATCATCTTCGTCCCAGCGGAGGAGCTGAGGCTTCAGCTGCCAATTTGCTTCTGCGCGCAGCTTTTCCCACCTTCCCTGAGTGTCCTCTGTGGTCAGGCCTGAAGTCTGTCCCCCACTGCCCCGCACTCCCCCCCACCTTCCTGACACACCTGCACATGGGCCTGCAGGTAGGAGACACCACACACACACACACACACACACACACACCCCACTCCCAGAACTCCAGAACAACTTGGGAGACTCACCTGGACACCTTAAAGGCCACATCAAACCTCCAGTCAATGTCTTGGTTAGACTTCCTCCTTTAGATGGTTTGGGGTGGAGGTAAGGGGGATCCGGCCAGAGGATGATAAGAGATTTAATCGCTCCTACCACCCAAAAGGAGTCCTAGAGTAGCAATTCAAACCAATTAATTATGCGTGTCGTATGTAAAGACTGTGTCTTATTGATGACATCTAATGATGCAAATAATGGATTTAGAGTATCTTGGCTATTCATCTGGTCCTAGAGGCCTGGGTATTAGTGAGAGATGGATAATGATGGATAGAGGGGGGAAAGGGGGGCGTTGGAAACAGAGACAGAGACACAGAGACAGACTGGGCTACAGATCCCTGGACAAGGACTAGATTTGTAAAGTGTCAGTTTGAAGAAAGCAGTCTGAAGAATGATTTAAACACGGGAGACACGACATCATTGTTAACCAGTGTCCGATGGCTGTCCCCCGCCCCCCACTCTGACTGCCTACCTCTGCCTTCTTTGCTCCCTTTTGTAGGATACAGAAGGTGAATAATGAAGCCATTTTGCTAATAGTTTATGAGCCATGAGATTGGAAATGTATATGGATAGACCGGAGTGCCAGACTAAAATCATTTGAAAGAAGCGAGAGGCTTGGCAGAAAAAGAAATCCTCCGTGTCCTCTCCTCAGCCCTGAGCGGTAAGGGACAGATGAAGTGGCCTCAAGCCTCTCTCTCTCTCTCCCCGCTCCATCTGAGGGCAGCGGCTTCGCCCCATCCTCCCGCCAGCCTCTCATCCTCTTCTCAGAGGGACTGGAGGGAGAGGGAGATAAAGTGGAGCGATGGAGAGATAGCGTTGGCGAGCTGGCGATAATCGTTATCACTAGGATTTTTCTTCCAGTGATGGGATCTAAAGAGATCTATCACGCTGGGCAGCTTCCCCAGAGGCCGAAAACAATAGACGTGAACTTCACGCTGAAGACAGCCACAGGCCTGCTGTCTGGGCGCCTTTCATTTCTGCTCCTACCTGGCCAGTTCTCTTAGTGAAAACACTCCGCGCTTTGGAGAACAGCCAAGAACTCCCACCTGCCCTCCACCAGGAGGGTTTCGCACCCCCTTTTTTTTGGCAGAGTTGCAGCAGTTTCAATGCTAGGTCTCCAGTACAACCCACAGCAAGTAAAGAGGTGATTGTGGAACATCTGTTCTGGACACTCTCGCCCCCCACACACCGAGGAGCCTCATAGCCTGGGGGGAATTCGAGAAGCCTGCCTGATACTGCAGCTCAGGTCAATGGCCCTGGAGAGACCGCCCCACAACTGACCTGAGTACCCAGAGAAAGAGGGCGCTTGGAGGAGGGGAAGGGGAAGGGGAGGGGAAGGTCCAGGGCGGGTTGTCCCAGGCAGCCAACTCCAGGCTGGGCTCACCAGCTGGGCCAGCAAGGAGAGCAGGGAAGTCTGGTACAGGTATGTAGTACAGGACTCACATGCCACATAGGAGGGTGTCTGGACCAGCCTCTTCCGATTACCCCATCCAGGTAGCAACCACATTTTGCAGGCTCTGAGACTCCTGGGGGAAGTTGTGCCAGAGGTTGGAGTCGTAAGATGTGGGCTTCCAACGGACAGCACATGAACAAGTGTAGGCAGCAGCCTTTACCAAGCAGAGGGCACACCCCACAGGGATAGCTTATTTGGTCACCCCTTCTCACCTCTTTCTTTTCCTGCCCCTATAAACAGCTGGATGAAAGGGGTGGGGTGGGCGGGGGAGACACAATAACTGTGGCATTTACAAAGAAGTAGCTGGTGGGGAGCAGCATTAGGCTTTGGGACAGCAACTGAGCTGGGGAACCATTTTGGTCTTTGTCCCTGGAGGTAGAGGGAAGGCTTGGGCATTTCTGTGTATATCAGGCCAGACTGGTGGACCATGAAAAGAGCAAGCACTGGGGTCCCTTTCCACCAGCTGCTTTTAGACTCCTTGTGCTGGCGTGGTCCCCCTTCCCAGCAGGCTTGAGTGGAGAATGGAGCCTCCAAAGAGTAGAGTGCATCCTTCTCTATCTGCTGACCTATCTCTTCCTAGACAACCCCCCCACCCCCTCCATCTGGTTACAGCTCCCTACCCCCTTGCTTATTGGCTATCCTGTTAATCCTGGTTTTTTGTGGGGCACTGGAGATAAATTTGGCAAAGTGAGCTGGTAAGGAGGGCGTTTAAGATGGAAAGAGGGACGATTGCTTGTCCTTGGGATTTGATCGTTTTTCTGAGGAAACATTTGGAATGAAAATGAGAGTCAAACTACCTTAGGCACCACCCACAGTTGGCCATGGGTGGGGACTGTGGAAGGTGTGCTGGGTTGGGGATTTCCAGTCAAACAAATGGCCCGTTTCACGTGTGGGGGAGTGCCCACAAAAGGCTGCTGGCTCTTGGAGAGAGTGGGGTGGACAATCAGGAAAACTCCAATGTAGCAAGTCAGGACATAGCCTTAGCTTGCAGGAGTGGGCCAGCACCATGGTTCAGGTCAAGCTGCTAAGGATCAGTGAGACAGAGCTAATGACTGGAGGATTTTTGTTGCCTTTGAGAAGGGAAATCTGCACTCCAGGAACAAGTCCTCTCCAAACTTACCATTGTTTAAAAGCCCATCTTGTGTGCCCCACGCCGACAGTTGCCTGTTTTCAACTCTCTGCAAATCTGCCCCGACTACATCCCCACCTCCTACCCTACTCTAAAGCTAGTCTCCCAGAGTCCCGATCCAGGACATGTCCCTTTTATGCCCGCCCTCGCTTCTGCACTGGGCTTGTGGTACCCTAACTTAGGAGGTCCAGGGGACAAGCGGAGTGTCCTGTCACATCTCTAGCAACAAGTAACAAAATTACAATAAATTCTGATAAAATTAAATCACAACTCCTTCCTCCGCACTGGTCCCCACCAGACTTCTACCAGAACCTTTCCGGAAAGAGCGAGGCTGGTGCAAATTTAAAGCCGCTTTTCATTTGTTGATTTCCTTGAATTTTTCGCTCTGTATGGACTACGGGGCAGCCAGAACCCCTCCCTACGTGCGCTTGCCTACATAAAGAGAGAGCAGTCGGGCTGGAGCCAAGTGGTCCAATAATGGGAAGTGTGCCTGGTGTGTTTCTCCCCTTAACGCTGCTTTGGGAGAGGACAGCCTGAAGCGCCCCAAAGCATCCTCAGGTAGACTTTGAGAGGATCGCTCTACTTTCCCACCAGAGTCTGCTTCCGTCTGCGCTCGCCCTCCGCTCCTGGGCGGCGGGGCTCCAGGGAGGTGCGCCCGCGTGTCCGCTGAGCGCCTGAGCCCGGGGCGTGCTCCTCCGCCGCAGGCTCTGCCCCTGCGCCTTGGACCTCCAGCGACTCCTCCCCTCGCCTCCCCATTTGATTTCACCGCTTTATTTCCATCTCTGGGTCATGGGTCTCTGACCCGCTCTCACGTCTTTGGCCTTGCTTTCAACTTCCAGCTAAGTTTGTGTGGGGGTACCCGGACAAGACCAGCATTTTTATCAGGGAGGCGGTGTGTATGTGTGTGTGTGTGTGTGTGTGTGTGTGTGTGTTGCGCGCGCTCTTACATCGTGCCAAAGGAACGCTGTATTCCAAAGCCCTGCCACCCGGACTACCCCTATGCAAAGTGGGGTAATCCTCATCACAGGGTGGGAAGGAGGGAAGGACGTGAGCCGGGATTTGCTCCCTAAATTTGAGGTAGACAAGGTGCCGCGACCCCCTTTCTGCGCCCCCCCCCCCCAAGGCAACAGCCAGAATTCGCATTCGCGGAGAGCCCAGGCTCATTGTCTAGACCTTGTCTCTTTCTAAATGGTCGAGTCAAGAGCGGAAGCATCGGAGTGGGAGCAATCCAAGGTGCAGGGGACGAAGACCCAGGAAGACTGGGAAATTGGCGGCGTGTAGCCGAGAGGAGAGAGTGCAGCACTGCTCTGAGCTGCGCGCACTCTGCGCTGCTCGGGGTCCGCTTTCCGGTGGAGGCCCGAGAGAAGCTGGCGCGCAGTAGGCTAACCTGCCCTTCCCTGCTGCGGTCTATGCGTTTGTGGGGTGCGCGGGGTGAAGAAAGGGTTAAGATCGGAAAGAACCTGGGGCTCGCTGTTCTGGCGCCTGATAAATCCGAGTGCTGGGAGACGGCTAGAGGCTTGGAGCTGGAAACCAGTCTGGAGAAGCGTCCTGAGCCCTCGCCACCCGGTCTGAAATAATTTCTTATCCACCCCACTTTGTTCGCCTGCTGTGAGAATCCTGCTTTGGCCACATCCCTGCATCGCCTCGACTCCTCCCCACCCCACCCCACCCCAGCCAAGTCCAACCTCCCCAATCCCGCAGGCAACTTTCAGAGAGAGGAGCGAAGGATCCGCATCGATGTCTAGCAGTGCTACAAGGAGGGGAGCATACTCCCCTGGAGTGTGTGCCTGAATACCTCCTTAACAAAAAAACCGAGGCAGGTGTGTAGTGTTCGGAGGTGACAGTCCTCCTGTCCCACTGCCTGTTGCCCCGGTCCCCTTCAAGGGAGCTCATTTTCCTCTGACAGTCTCGTTTAGAGGAGATCTGAGCGTCATGCCCTGGCTTTGGTTCGCACCCCAGCCCGCTCAGAACAGCTACTCCGAACTCAACTGTCAGGATAGATAGCAGGCTGGACGTTGGGCTGCTGCCCCTGGGTTTCAGCGTTGGTAGAAGCCACCCTTGGTACACCTATGAAGCCAGAAACAGGTGATACTCCTAAAATCAGAGATTGGGAAGCTGGGGGTGAAATGTCTCAGCAAGTCCTGTCGCACTCAGTTTTCCATCAGAAAATGTCACATGGCTCTCCTGTCAATAGTTTGTGTGAGCAGCTCATGCTTTTTTTTGGGGGGGGGCCAGCACTGCCCTCTGGTGGGGAGTGGGAGGCCCAGCCTTGCCCCTGGAGAGCTGCTGCTGGATTTGAACAGCCAAGCCAGCGGGCTGCAGTCCCCCACTCAACCACTACACCGGGGCTCAGTCCCAGCTCATGCTTTTCAGACCTAAGAAAAGGGTAGAGAGAAAAATGAAAAAGAACGGAAAAGAGAAAGGAAAGACAGGATAAAAGGAAAAGGCACCATCAAGTCAAAAAATAATAGTGACTTTTCTCCTTAGCACTTCCCAAGGGTAAGATCCTTGGCACATCCTCTCTCTCTCCCCCCTAGTTTTTCTGACCCAGGCCAGCGGAGCCCTTCTTCTCAGGGCTAGCTCACAAGTTCCAGAGCTCAGCTGTCCCAGCTCCTGACCCTGACCCCAACTCAAATCTGTCCCAGTGCTTCTATGACAAGTGATGCTTGGTTCTGCTCTAGACCCTAGGGCCCAGACACCCATGCAGCCACCCGGATGATTCCACTTTGGCACTGGGGCCTGAGGGTGGAGTCAGCACCCCTAAGGATGAGTTGAGGTGGAAGGAGAGGAGAGTTCACCTAAATCCTTTAACCCCTAAAAGTGCGGACAACAGGAAGGGCTCTGGATTCCTCCCTAGCTGCCTCCTCCAGTTGTAACATGTCTTCATTCTCGAAGTAAAATAAACTTCTCCAAATGTGAGCTCAGCTCAGCTCTCTGCACATGTATTTGTCTACTGCATTCTTTTTGTTGTGGCAGCTCTCTCCTCTGTTCCCCTATGATGGGGCATCCAGACTTAAGCTCTCTGCCACCTCCACCCCCCAGACTAGAACTGTCAATGCAGGACTGCAGGCCTTCTTCCTCCAGAGGGGCATAGATGCCATTTCAAGATGCAGACAA